>JAZHYW010009350.1:0-235311 GCA_037355805.1 Ixodes ricinus | reverse complement strand
CAATTCAATGTTTTATTCAGACAACATACATCACAGTTGTCTAGGAGGCCGTCGCAAAAGGCAATTAAATGCCTGACGAGGCGTCGACCCCCCTCCCCTCCCCTCCCCCCCCCCCCGGCACATCACTCAGCGTGGCACACACGAAGGCAGAAAAATGAAAACCTGCGAAATGTAAACAACCATATGAAAACCCTAAGCACAACAGTGCACACGGGATAGCACTGCATAAATTCAAGAAAATAACAAATAACTTGCTTTGATAAAAAAAGAAGCATAAAACATGACACAGCACATATCATAACACTCTAAAAAATAAACCTGAGAACGCAGTCACTCTTGAGATGACAGAAAGTACATATTCATGTTTCTTTTTAAAGCCTGAATTGACACACTGTTTTCGATTATAGCCATCAGATCAGGATGGTCATTTAGAAGGATGGGTATTTGGTTTGATAGTTTTTGGTTGCCGTAGTTTGTGCGTACTTTTCCTCTTGTGTAGTTGGTGGATCTAAGATTGTAAGTATGTTCTTTCCAAAGGTACTGTTGAAAAAAGGCTGTTGGCTCGGACTTTATTTGACTATAGATGATTAAAGATAATTTCTTTTTTATAACATTTTGCAATGTTAATAACTGGTGCTTTCTGAAAAGCGGAGCAGTATGACTCCTGTACGGTGCATTTTCTATTAAACGCAAGACTTGCTTTTGCAGTGTGTATAGGCTGTCTATATTTGTTTTTGTTGTTGTTCCCCATACTAGTAGGCAGTAGTTAAAACGAGAATGAACCAATGCGTAGTATAACTGTTTCTTTATTCGACGTGGCAATAAATGTCTAACTCTACATATAAGACCAATGGAGCGCGAGATCTCGGTTCTTAGTTTGTCTACATGACAAGACCAGCTTAAGTTTTCGTGAAACAAAACGCCAAGGAATTTGTGCGAAACAACCCGTTCAATAATTTCGCCGTGATATTGTATGAGGATTTCTTGCTCGACACATTTATTACGTGGTCTAAAAATAATATACTTAGTTTTTTTAGTATTTAATTCTAGCTTATTTGCTATGAGCCATAATGATACATTTCTGAGCCACGTATTGGTGTGGTGCTCAATCTCTTGTAGGTTTTTCCCAGAAAAAAATATATTAGTGTCATCAGCGTAAAGAATTATATCTCCAGAAAGCGGTACGTTAGTTATGTCATTGATATACACTAAAAATAACAGTGGGCCAAGGATAGAGCCCTGCGGGACACCGTACTTTATTTTACCCATATTTGAATTCGCGTTATTAACGTCTGTATATTGCAACCGATTTGATAAATAACTGTTTATTAGGCTAAGCGATTTCCCTCTAATCCCACATCTATAAAGTTTTCCCAATAGAATATCGTGCTTGATTGAATCGAACGCTTTTTTAAGTCAATGAATACGCCTACTGTATACACTTGGTGTTCAAAATTAGTAATTATTTTATCTTTGATGCTTAACAATGCCATTTCCGCCGACTTTTTCTTTTGGAAGCCGTACTGTTGTTCTGATATAAGATTTGTCTTTTTAAAGTAGTTTAGAAATCGTTCATTGATAACTTGTTCTATAATTTTCGAAAACACTGACAGAACAGAAATTGGTCTATAATTGTTTAAATCATTTTTATCCCCTCCTTTATGTATTACTGATACCCTAGCAATTTTTAATTTACTTGGGAATACACCTGTGCCCAAGACTAGGTTACATATATGTGATAGTGGTTGGCTAATCAAGTTAGCCACTGATTTTATAGGTCTAGCTTTTATGCCGTCTTCACCGCAAGCGCTATTATTCTTTAGTTTTTGTATTAAGTTGTTTATTTCTAATTCTGTAGTTGGAAACATAAAAATCGAACTTTCTGTGCTAGATGTGATATAACGTTCGTAGTCAGTAATGTTTGAAGTATTTCTACTCGATGCACCAGACTCCAAAAAGTGTTTGTTAAATTCGTCAGCAAGCATAGTCCCAGTGAATGACACACCTTCGACAGTAAGCTCAGTAATACCGCATTTTTTGTTTTTTGACATAAGGGTGTTAACAGTATCCCAGACTTTCCTAGAATTATTATAGATGTCTGCAAATTTGTTTTCATAATAATTGCTTCGTGCTCGCTTAACGTCGCGAGATAACTTGTTCCTCTCCTTTTAAATTCAGATAGATAGTTCGGATGCCTCGTTCTTATGAATAAGCCGTAAAGCTTATCACGATGTTGCATTCTTTTGCGAAGTGCGGCGTCAATCCAGGGTTTTCTTGATTTCTTGTTTCTTTTGAACTCCGTCATAGGAAACGCTCGCTCGTAAAGTTCCTTCACAGTCGTTATAAAGGCGTCGTATGCTGTATTGGGGTCAACCAATTGTAAAATGTTGTTCCAGTTTGTCTCCGAAACTAACCTCTGGAAAAAAATAATTTTATTCTCGTTTATGAATCTAAAAGTAATCGGTGTACATGGTGGGGATTTTTTGCGTTGTGTCGAGTAAGGTGTGAAAAACATAAAAATCGGTAAATGGTCACTAAGGCCTGATATTAGTACACCTGCCTCTAGTTCATTCATTTGGTAGTTAGTGAAACACAAGTCAAGCATTGTTTCAGACACGTCCGTCACCCTGGTAGCTACTTTCACCACATTTTCCAGGCCAAAAGAATGCAAAGTATCAAGAAGTTTTTGCGTAGTTGGGTCTGAGGATAGCACATCTATATTGAAGTCACCGCAAAGAACAACATGTATACCAGTCTGCACAGAAGACTCTAGCATATCTTCAAGGTATTGGAGAAACATGGGTATTTTGCCTTGAGGAGGCCTGTACAGGACAACAAGAACAGTATGGCCGCATTTGATCATTAGAGACTCAAAGTCTGGCGTTATCACAGAGTATTCGGCTGACACATCATAATCTAGACATTCTTTTACATATACCGCCACGCCTCCTCCTCTCCTTATCTCTCGAGATATCGATGTACATCTGTATCCCGAAAAATGAACAATATCGGAGTCATCAGAAAACCAGGTCTCAGTAAAAGCTAAGATATCGAAGTTGTGATCTAGGTCACTTAGAAATGTTTCAACAGCTTCTTGTTTATTTTTTAAACTTCGAGCATTTAGGTGCAGAAGAGAAAACTGCTTGTCATGCAAAGCAGTACAGTGCTTGAAAGAAATGGAATCGTAATAACTGCCTTTTTCAACATAGCTTGTCATGTTGGTGGATGACAAATGAAATAACTACGTAACAGGAAAAAAAAAACATTTAGCGTATCATTTCCAGATCTTTCTCGGTACTGATCTTGATGACTCGGTCGCCGGTGCCTCGGCGAACGAACATTTTCCCATTCCTTTGCCAAGCAAATTTATATTCCATTTCCGTTGCTTTTGTCCTCATTTGCCAGAACAGCTTTTTGTTTTGTGCTGTGAGATTTTCATTTAGAAAAATTTTTGACTTAGCTTTCCTTAGTTCTCCCTTTTTTCGAGCCACGTGTCTCTTGTTAGGCGGGATGTGAAACGTACAAGAACGGGCGCAGTCTTGTCAGACCGTTCGGTCCGTGAGGGGAGTCGATGGATGGCATCGACATCCGTTTCACAAAGCTGTGGAAGGTCGAGGTCATTGGCCAGTAGGTTTAGTTTTTTAAGCAAATTTTCGTTTACATGCTGGGGCAACCCGTGAATTTCTAAGTTTTGCCGCCGGCTGTATTGCTCTAGTTCGTTTACCTCTTGTCTTAGTTTTTCAATTTCTTGGCCCCTTACTTCCACCTCGAGTTTTTCCACACGCTTCTTCAGACCGGATATCTCCTGGTTTTGTAGCTTCATGTCGGCAATTACTTCATCATACTTCAGTGAGAATTCCTGCACTGAGCGTTCAATACTGTCAATAGTATCCTTAATACCCACAAGGGTATCAACTTTGAGTTTCATTTCAAGCACTTCTGAAAGTTTGCTGTGAATCTGAGCGATCTCACTAGCAAGATCTGCTCCAGCAGCTTCGTCCCCTGGCTTCGATGCGCTCTGGCTGCTTCGAGTCCTCAACGCCCTGCATGTTGCGCACTTCCAGGACTTTTTGTGGCCTCTGTCTTTTTCTTATATGTGCTGCCATTCACTCCGGAACAAGTACCGATGTGGTAGTTAAATTCACACTCTGAACAGCATAGATAGTCTTCATCATCGGGAAGCAATTCATGACAGGCAATACATTTGTTTTCCATTGCTGCCAAGTAACGCTTGTTTATATACTACAAATGAGACATTCACTCAGCAGCAGCAGCAACCAAAAAGAACTTAAAATGTTAAAAAGAAACCAACCTGCGAAGATCAGAAGATACTTTTTTAGACGCCTGTGACGGTACCGTGGTGCCACTGCTGCTGAGTGCGTGTGAAGCTCGTCCTTGGTTGAAGAGCCTTTATGTAGCAGGTGCCGAGCGATGGCGTAGTGGTCCACGTGCGTGCAGCGTCCAATGGTCGTTCTCGAGGTCCCTCGATGAAAAGTGCTGCGCGCCGCGCTGGCGGCTTGATGAATCAGCAAAGTCAGCTGCGAAGATCAGAAGATACTTTTTTAGACGCCTGTGACGGTACCGTGGTGCCACTGCTGCTGAGTGCGTGTGAAGCTCGTCCTTGGTTGAAGAGCCTTTATGTAGCAGGTGCCGAGCGATGGCGTAGTGGTCCACGTGCGTGCAGCGTCCAATGGTCGTTCTCGAGGTCCCTCGATGAAAAGTGCTGCGCGCCGCGCTGGCGGCTTGATGAATCAGCAAAGTCAGCTGCGAAGATCAGAAGATACTTTTTTAGACGCCTGTGACGATACCGTGGTGCCACTGCTGCTGAGTGCGTGTCGAAGAGCATGCCCTCTGCATGCCGATGTGCTGCGTCTCTGCCTTCGCACGCTTATAGTCGGTGACAGGTCAAGAACGAAGTGGAAACCCCTCCCACCTTTTTCCACTTTAGTGGAACGAACGCTGGAGAGGAGGCGACCTCTACTCCACCGTTCTCTCAGCTGAAGTGGAAAGGGGTGGGAGGAGCTTCCACTTCGTTCTTGACCTGTCACCGACTATAGATACCAATCAAGGATCGACGCCGTGTGGATGATTTTGAAGGTGTGTCGTGCGTCAAGGTGCACGTGCCTCTGGAGCAGCGTTTTACCTTGCTCAGACGACTGTATTTGTAATTTGCGGCGCTCGCGGGCGCGCCAGAAACGAGTTTGATTCCGTGCCGACGGAACAGAGGGGGACAGGGCAGCGGCGGCGGTGATCGTTCTTTGCCTTCGAGACATTTCTAGAAATCGGTTCAGTAGAAGGGAACGGAAATCTATCTTTCCCGATTTCCCCATCTCCCGAACATTTCCGACGCCCCTGGTTCCATTGTTCAAAAGTGGCGATGTGGTTTGGAACCCACACTTAATTTCCCTATCTGTGCTTCTATATACGTGAGTAAGTCGGATTCATCCGAGTAGATTTCGTACATTGTTAGTAGTGCATTATAGTAACCACTGATCACTTACCGGAACAGCAGGACTATCCAAAACTCCGCGACCGATATGTATGCGGCCAAGACGTCTACGCGCGACACACATTCAAAACTTTCCCGAAGGGTTAACACATCCACACGGTGTGGATTCTTGACGGTATTTATGCGTACGAAGGCACAGAGACGCAGGACTTCGGCGTGCCAACGAGAAGCTTTGATCACGCCGCGAGACCGGCGAGACTTGCGTTCGACAAGTTGTGCCTTTTTCCTGCGGTGCTGCGCTTTCGTAAAACTTTTCACGTGTTTCCAAAGGCAACTACTACCGTTCACACAAGGTATATATATATAAAAAAATGATTCGGCGAATGACGGCAAACGAGCAGAAAAACTGTCTTCCAGCACGCTGCCGCCCAGCCGCTGAACGCTGCCAAGGTCGACTTCTGGAGGACGCAAGATGGTCCGTATGGAACTTCGGGTGGCCTCATTCGCGCTGCAGCGACCAAGCGAGGATGCTCGATCCAGGAAATTGTCATAGAGATAAGTGTGTGCGAGCATGCGTCATCGCAGGCAGCGTCCGTCGCGTGCGAGAGAGCCAGTTTGCGTCGTTGAGCACGGCATAGTTCGACAAACCCGTCGCGACATGTTTACATGTGGTTTACTCAACTACATTTTCTACTAATATTTTAACAACAAGCTTCTGGGAAAACTTGCCTTTTTCTGCGCCAAAACACAAGCTGCGGCCGCGGTAGTGCAGGCGCTGTCGGGTGTAACGGACTGCAAATCGTAGCAGACGACAAATTCGACCTTGCGCCCCGGAGCTGCGCCCGGCCACCTGGTCCGTGACGTCACGATTTATACCACGTGGTTGGAGCTGTTAGGGCATGCGGGGATGGAAGTGCTGCGCCATTTGTGCCAAATTCTGCCATGAACGAACGTTTTCTACATCTTGCGCCAAAGTGCCATTTTTGCTAGGGATTGCGCCACACCTAGGGCGAAATTGGAGCAAAAAAATATATAAATATAAATATATATATATACTGTAAACGACTAAATTTTCGCGAAGACCTAATTTTCGCGAATTTCGCGAATCGCCTACAATTCGCGAAAAATACGTCCCGCGAACAATTCGGGCGATATGTGAACATTACGGAAGCTACACTCGATTCGCGAAAATTAGAATCCGCGAATAATTTCTAGTTTTAGCTGTTACCCAGATTCGCGAAAATTTGAGCCCGCGAAAATTTAGTCGTTTACAGTGTGTATATATATATATATATATATATATATATATATATATATATATATATATATATATATATATATATATATATATATATATTAATTTATTTATTTATTTATTGTGACGAAGAAGACGACGATGACCGTCTTTATCGGGCCGCTGGTGGTGGGGCTGGCTCCAGCGCGAGCTGGAGCAGGCAGTTCAATTAAAAGACCGAGGCTGAAACCACGGTGGCTGAAACGGACCGCTTTTGCCCTTACTCTTGTTTCCATCGTTTCGTTTCTTTCTTCTTTAATGAGTCGACTTAAAAACAAACGATGGGTGCACATCTGCAGAGGGTAAAAGTGCCGGTCGGTGCAGCAGATGTGGCGACGGGGGTGTCCTGTCAGGGACCTGGTGCAAAGTGTGGGACCACCAGGGGCTCCAGGGCGAAGAGGTGCACCTGGCCCGACGTGTCCACGCTGGCAAACACCAGGGGCACCCCATCTTCCGGCGAGCTGCGCACCAGGTCGCGCAGCGTGGGCACCCTTTCGTCCCACCTGACCATGGCCACCCTGTATTCAGGCAGTCCGGGGCAGGTCTTGCTGAAGCCCACTGCCGCAAGGTACACGTCGAGCGTCCTCGCTTGCGGCACCCTCAGGTGCCGGCAGGACTTGACCAGGTCCACCTCTTGCACCAGCGACAGCTGGGACACGATGCCGCCCAGGGAGAGGTCCCGCGATGGAAACACCAGGGGCTTGATGGGGCCCCTCCACAAGAGGGCCCCTTCCCCTCCGAGCAGGTCGCGCGTCCGCTGTGCCCCGGCCAGGCCCCCTTGAGCTGAGACCAGGGGTGGGCGGAGCCCTGGGGGAGGCGAGGCAGAGCGCTCGGGTAGCCGTCGTCCTGGGGGGCCGGTCGGTGGCCCCTGTGGGGCCTCTGGGACGAGGTCTTGCCTCTGGGACGGGGTCTGGCGGGTCTGAGACGCTTGCTTTCTTTGGACACACCGACGGCTAGATCGGGCACGGAAGAGTTCAACTCGGCGGCGTCCGTCTTGGCCTGCTTGGCTGGGATCACCTGCACCACTTCCAGGTCCGAATCGTTGTCTTCGGGACAGACCACGTCGTCGTCGTCGCTGTCTTCGGCGGAGGAGCCGAGCGGCGAACTCTGGGCCTCGGGCGAAGCTTTGGGAGGCGGTTTTGGGGTCCTGCGGGGGAGTAGGACCACGTAGCCGGCCCTGAGGAGGTGCGCGTAGACGCGGTACTGGTCCACGTCGTCCCTGCCGTCCAGCAGCAGTTCGTAGGCCGCCGGAAGGCTGACCGGAACGCCGTCCCCCTTCAGCGTCATCTGGCCCGACTCGACGAGAAACAAAGCCTCGAGGGGATGCAGCAGCGTCCGTCTCCCTACTGCCCGTCCCATGAAGCTGAGGAAGTGACCCTCATGTCTGGTGAGCACAATCTTCTTCTTGTGCCACGTTTCTTCAGCCATGTCTGCCAACTTGTAAGCTCCGACGTAAGCAACAGCCTGCGCCCGCTCCTTCGCCAGGGCTTGCAGTTGAGTGGCTTCGGCTTCGGGGTCCTTCGAAGAGGAGCTTCTGTCCCGACCGAGTCCAAGCTTTGGGCTCTCGGATGCACTGAGCGCGGAAGATGTCGCCGCCGCTTGGCAGTCGGAAGCAGTAGTCGTCATCTTCTTGACCGGTTCCGTCCGCGTTTGTGTCGCTACCTTGGCTGGCCGGCGCTTGATTCGTAGGAACCGCGGCATCTATGCAAACAGCGTCGTCGGCGGCCGTCGTAGGCCTAGCTCAGTGGTAGAGCGTCCGCTTCGTCTACGGGAGGTGGTGAATTCGATCCCCCGCCGGCGGGCACCCACCGTCACCACACAATGGGTACAGACGTTTCCCCGACCTGGCGCTCGGTTTGCAGGGGTTCCAAAGCGTCTGGGAGAAGCTCCGTCGACTCCGCACTTAAGGTTAGCTGTCGTTCTTATAGTTGGTTTCACCTTATGTGCGAGCGAAGGCAAAGCTGGAAGCGCGAGCACGAAAGCTCCGTGCGTTCAGGCTTGGCTCGAGCGCGCGAGCTGGGGAGAAACGCAAAAAGCGCTGGTCTCGCGCTTCGAGCTTTGGCTTCGCTCGCAGATAAGGTGAAACGAAGTATAGGAAGGAGGATTAGCCTGGTGTCGAGGTGAAAGACGGCCATCGTCTTCTTCTTCGTAGCAATATACTGGGTGATTCAAGGAGACGCCAGGCTCTTTAAATCGACCGCAAAATTCGGTTTCTTAACCTACCGCGCTACGATTTTGTGCAGCGTTGCCCCCAGATGGTGCATTTTTTTTGTAAAATTTGCAAAGAGCGAATTTACCCGAGGAAAAAGTAAAGAAAGAAAAAGGCTTAGCTCCTATGGAAACGCAGCGACGCCACCGGTCTTCAAACGACACGGCGCCGTTTCGCACGGGAGGCAAGAAATGGCGCAAGCGGTCGCGACGCCAACTTCGCCAGCGAACGAGCATACGGCGCCGAGAGCCGGCGTGTTTAGCAGACGATCTTTTCGACTCAAATGCAGCGCGCGTTCCGTAGGCGGCGACAGTCGCAGAAACAAAAAACAGGCGCGGTAACAACAAGGAACTGCAGTTCCTTGTTGCTGATTGAATAAAGAATGGTACAAATATGAATTTCACAGCGTCTCTACTTGACGTATAGTTTGTTTAATCTTAGGCCAGAACACAGACGAAGCCTCGGACCCACACTGAAAGGGCTCACGGTACATTCGATGTACTTGATTGATTTAGCCGATGAAAGAACACGTAGAAGATGGACGAAGGACATGCTGTCGCGCTTTGACGCTGCCTAGTTGGTGTCATTGACTCGTAGCGTCGGCTGGGCTTTGAATTAAAATGAAACGAATTATTGAGATTGCTCGTCAACCGCGCTGGTCGGTTAACGCGCTGGCCGGTTGATCGCGGACATGGTCTACATTTTCAGGCGATGTTGGCCATGTCAGGTGCTAAAAATCGCAAGAAAACATTGCAAAATAGAAGGTACTGTACTGTTCATGCGTTTATTCGATTATCATGTCTGCCGCATGCCTCCGTGCCACCTCTCACCAGCGCGCGTGTGCCTGCTTTACCGTTTTTGACCGGAGCACTAGGAGCAGCGGCTGACGGGGGGGGGGGGGGGGGGGGGGGGCGGCTGGGTTAGCGCGCTAGGAAATTATGCTCGGTACTATTACAGGTCCACCTTCCTCAATATTTATTGTAGGTTTATCTGTATTAAAAAAAAAAAAAGCTGCGATGAGAAAGAGAAAGAAAAATCGCGCGTTTATATTCGAATAAATACGGTAGTCAAGGCAGTGCCCGTGCAGTTGTGGATCGAAAGAGCAGCGCATTTTGATTTCACTCTGGTTCCAACGCCGCTAAAGAGCAGTATCACTTTTAAAGCGCAAGTGTAGGTTTTGTAGTGTAGGGTGGTTGTTTTTTCAGTTTATAATATTAAAGTCTTGAGTTTGGTAGGTTCGTAAAAGTTGGGAAAAGCATTTTTATTAATAGACATGTTAGTTAATATACTTTGTTTTTTTTTCTGTCACTTTACAGAAATTTTATGTACAGGCTAAATAAACTACCGGGTGTAAAAGTGGGAGGGGCGAGAGGCTTTTTTCGAACCGAAGTGTTGCGCTATGATTAAGTTTTCATCCATTTTTTAGTACCCATTGTAAATGGAACCTACTCTGACTAGAGCCTTAATTATTTGTAAAAAGAAGGCTCTGTGTTCCTTTTGCGCCCTATCTATTCTCGTTACAAAAGATTATAAGAAATATGCTTCAGTATCGAAGAGGAACCTTCAATTATTGTCAAAGATAAACTCGTTTAGCGACGCAATAAATGTTTAATTTCCGAGTGATGTGGACAACAGATAATGGCATCTGCTCTAAAGGCGTCAGTGGCTGCTCTAATCGAATATTTTGCCTGCTACAGAACCTGCTACAAAAAATCAAATGCCTCTTCCATCACTGATGACGACACAGGAGCAATGTTGCCCGCTGCAGGCAAGGTTTTGGTTTCGGTTTGTGGTAAGCTTTAAATGAAGATTGCGCGAAACATATGATAGTTTTGTTTTTAAAGAAATGATCCCGAACCGTTTATTATTACCTCGGGATATATAATAAACCGTTAACTCATTGACCGGAATTTCCCTTTAAGTACGTGGTCAGATTACCAGTGGACGTAGCTGCCACTCGGAGGCATGGGGCCTAGTTTTTCATTTTACATTTCTCTTCTGGAACGTTCCAGTAGAATCGCGAAACTTATCGCGGGTTATTGTCCAGAATGTTCTCGAAACATTACTTGGATACAAGAAGCCGTGGCTGGTAGCATCGTGGGAGTTGACCTTTTCGTCGTCGACGCAGAATGACTGCTACCTTTTTGTTGGAATTTGTATGCACAAGTGCGCCCGCCAGATTAAACATATATTTGCAGTTTCACATTGAACGACCATTTCTTATTCGGGTCAATATGAGAAACTAGAGCCATTGGTTTATTTCCCTGGTATCGCATTCAGAACACACCCGTCTTTACGATTAATTCAAACGAGCGGTGTGTGCATACAGGAAAGGATCGATAAAAGAAAACTGGGGCATCCACATTCACAAGTGCGTATTCATATCATAGTGTCGAAAAAAAAAAAAAGGTTGTGCTGTTTCTGCCAGTGAATGCTCAAAGTTTCTATTATGCAGACTTTCGCCAATCTCAAATACTCTACTAAAGATGGTGTACTTCAATAACATTTGGTAGTAATTCGGTATCTTGCAGATACACTTGATCAAGGGTATTTGCTACTCTGTCTTAATTACATTTCTCAGTATCTTGTACTCATTATCTCAAGTATATTTTTCAATCTTTAAAAAAAAAATTGTTGCGGGAATATTTTAGGGGACTAGGAATCTGCACACTCCCGCGCAACGTGGGAAGCAATTGCAAACTTGAAACAGAAGCGATCGAACATTAAACAGGAACCAAACCAAAACCAAAAATACATACTCAAAATGCCCCCTCCCCCCCCCACAAAAAAAAAAAATATAGAAGAACATGTCAAGAGAACTGAAAAACAAAAAAGACCCAGCTTTTGTTTATTTCTTTACGTTTGCCTCTGCTATGGCAAAAACCGCGATAGCCCGACCCGGGCCCGACGCTTTCATGAGGACAGGGATTGCAACAAGGCAAGAAACAATCTAACATACATAATTAGCCCCAAAATGCAAACAAAGAGTCCCCCAAAGTTGCACGCCTTTCTGAACAGGCTCCCAGAGCTTAGTATGAGGAAAACAACAAAGAAATCGACAACCTCGAGATAGACAGCAGTGCTTCTTCCTGTACCCGAGTTCCTTTCTTTATGAAGTTTTGTCATCTCAAGATGTAGCTTTTGGGTGGGGTACCCAGCTTCAAGAAGGCGCGGCATGTGGGAGGCCTACTATACGTGATTGGTCGCGGCGGTGGGTCCGACTTGTGCATTACAAAACCACCAGAAGATGTGATGTTCAACGAGGTGAAATATAGGTAGAGTGACCACCTTTTTGATTATTTGTTTTATAAATATCTTGTAACATGTACCAGTGACGCTTCTCCTTGTACTGAATTTACATAGAATATCACTGCGACTTCGTTTTGTTTACTTCTGTTGCTTGCAAATAAAGCATTCTAGTGTTACTGAAGTCCATACAAATTACGCAATGAAGAAGAATCTCCGAAAGTAATTGATTTTCATTTCTAAGTGTTTGTAGTCTACTCAAAATATTTTTCAGAGAATGTATCTCGAATAGAACCCGAATTACTTTATGAAGCAGGTATTTATTAACGTATCTTAAATACTTTTGTCGAGTACCTTGTCCAACGCTGCATGTTACAGCGAGAAGCTGGACGATCCCTGTAGCGAATCGTTCTTTTCCAAGGACCAGCGACAAAAGCCTAAAATAAATGCGGAACACTGTAAACTACTCGAGGTATACCTTGAAATATCGACGAGCTTCAAGCGGTTCTTTAATATTGCCCTAGAGGGTACATTTTCAGTAAATAACTTTTGGCAAGTTAATACGTGACCTTTAATCGTACGAGCAATCTATTGATCGGTCTAATGTCGAGGCTGATAGAACTGTTGGAGTACATTTGGGAAAAACAGCTGCTGGGATTATTGAAGTCAATCCATATCATTTATTTATTCCATTCATTCAACGCTATTGGCTGAAAGATAGAGGTAGAGGAAAGAACAGATAGTGGGTGCACATTTTTACTGACGTTTAGTGGCCCGCTACTAATTAATATTTAAGTAATTGAAAAGTGTGGTACATGTTATTTAGCTAGAAATGTTTATTTAATGCAGATATTAACACTGGACTAAAAAGAACAACAACGCCGGTGCTTTACTGATCCCTCATCCCCCTTGGCGTGGGCAGTAGAAACACGGGAAGGAAACACAACGCTGATAAGAAGAAATGACCTCCAGCAGGAAGATAAGCAGTCAATTTAGTATAGCTCACACAAAAATGCTAAGTGTACCATAACAAAGTTTTAAAGCAAGACTGACATCGTGTAAGTTTTTACGCTGGTTGGTTAGAGGTATTTCATACTTTGATCCGCATTTTGGTGGAAATACAAGAAGTTCGTGTTTGTGTAATTTGCAAACACGGCCCCCTCAGAGGAGCAAAAGTCTCGTCAGTGTTCGAATTGTGGTGTTGCGTTTGACAGCGATAAAGAGAATGGCCGTGACACCCGATTAATCGGTTAAGAATGTAGTCGGTGATTCATGAATTTAGTAATCCGTAGGTTAATCGATCAATTATGCATCCATATATCACTCTGTTACTTTAATTAATTGTTAATTGTTACTTTAACTGCCAGTAGAGCTTGTAGTAAAAAAAGTTAAGTTTTTTAAGGAGCTTTACTAGTTTCTTTCATTGTATCGTGAACTGGGATACTTATATGTGCATTTGAAATCAATTATTTTGTGCATTATCAAGACTTGCGCGATTCAGACGCAAAAAAAAGCATAACATTTGTCTTTTTTATATAAAGACGTTTTTTCAGGGTTGTTTTGCGGAGTTTGTGAACTATTCGCACAACGTGATTGTTTTTCCTTGTGATGGCAACGAGTATAAATGCGTAGAGTAAAAAAAAAAAAAAAGGAAACCGAGAGTCGTGTTGTATCCTAAACGTCGTCGTTTGTTTCTTTGGCGCGCTGAACAAACGATACGACGGCGAGGACTGCTATCTCGTCTTTCAACGGGACAACAGACACGCGGGTGCTCTCGGGGATCCTCTTCCAACGTTTGATTGGTTCAGCCGCCCCTGTGCGCACGTGCGCAAACAGAGCCGTGACGCGGTGCTGCCTAATTGCGCGCGCTCGGTTGTTGACTCGCGCAGACCCGCCCCGCAACAGCCTCGCTAATTTTGAGGCGAAGCAGGATAGGGCTGCGCTCGCCCGATTAGCTTGTTACAGTTTGGGCGCCGTGCTCTATTAGTACGCGGCGCCGAATCAATAAAGGCTTATGAGATCCCGCGACACTTTACGCGACGCGATCTCTGGTCGTCCTCGAAAATGAGCCGTAGCAAATGGCGGCGTGCAAACTCGAGCCCCGGTCGCAGCAAACCTCCGCGTTCGCTGCGCGCGCGCGGAAGTGCTCCTATAAGGTACCCGAGAATCGAGCGCTCTAATACGCACCAGAAGCTCTTTAATTCCGGCCCCCGTCGCGCGCCTCTTGTCGTTCTAGCCCACTTTAATTGAACTTTGGATGCAGATTTGGAAGCATGGGAACGCCGATATTAGAAGCACGCCGCGCAGATCTGTTCCGAAGCCAAAGGGCCGCCGAAAAAAAAAAAAAAAGGAAGCAAAGAAAACAAGGCTGGAAAGGAGAGGAGTCCCAAATTAAAAGCGGCGTCAAGTCTGCGAAAAGATATTGCTCGTGGCGGAAGTGACACCGCTCGGTATTGGGGGTGGACGGCCAAAGGGACAACATTTTACGGCGGTAAAATAATCCAGCGAAAAGGCTCGGTATGTACGACGAAGGGTCATTGACCGTTTGCCCCCTATTTTCGGCCGCCGTAATTTGCCGCTGTTTAAATCCGAGCGCTTCAAATGAGCGCTATGTTTGGAGTGGAGACACGGAATAGGGGCAAGCCGGATGGAGCGTAAAGTTTCTTTTACTTTTTTTTTTTTTACGCCTCGGTTGAGAGCATATAGGCTTTGGTATGCGCCCACTTGGGCTGCTGACTTTTCTTCGGGCTTGGAAAGGAATGCAAGCGAAGATCTTTCTTTTGGCTTCTGCGACGCGTGGAGGGAGAACATATTGTGCCGTAGAATCGTTAAAGCGAACTAAATGGAATTATACAAGACGGGAGAAAAAAAAAAATCGAGGGCGCGTTCGTCGGGCATCAGAGAAAAAATTAGAGAAGAAAAGCCAATGTAATGTAGAAGTATATATTTCGACTGATTTCAGTTGACTGACCTCACGTCCAAGATCAAATTCCGGTGATCCCGGGCTTCCTGCCAAGATTGCTTCGGCGTTTGACCTAGATTGAAAAACTGCGCTGGCGTAACTGCTTTGCGCCCGTGGTCGCGTCATTGAATCTCTCGTTTTGTTGACTGCCGTCGCCGGTTCGATCGAGTTTGACTGATATTATTTGCTGCTACGCCGGGGTATTTTGAGAGGCTCTGACTCTGACAAGAGGGTGACTTAGGGGGAGAGTTACGAACGCGGACAGTTCGCCGAGAACACAAAATCTACAAACCGACCGCAATCGGCTTAAAGCCCGATACCTGCGTGGCAAAAGGTCCGACGGGTTGTGTGCTGTAACTCAAACCGAAAAGAAATATAATAAATAACGGCTCGGGTGCCGACACCGTTATAATTATAAAATTAGTCTCGTTTCGTGTAATTTTTTTTTGGAAAGGGGAAAAAAAAAGGGGGGGGGGGTCTAGTCTTCTAGCATTGGCTACCGCTTTAGCGTTCTCTCAAAATCGTACTTCGGGATTAAAAACAGCGCAAAACACGAAGGACCAGACGAAGAAGTAACACGGACGCAGCGCTGTCCGTGTTACTTCTTCGCTGCGTCCGTGTTACTTCTTCGTCTGGCCCTTCGTCTTTCGCGCTGTTTTTAATCCCGAAGTATGTCGTAGCAACTCGGTCAAGGGTGAACTTTAGCATCTCAAAATCGGTTTATTTCGGTTCGAGTACAACGCGTAAAATAGGCCCTTAACAAGTTGCTCTAGCACTCAGAGTTGCGCGTTAAAAAAGAAATACAAGAACTGTACTTCGTTTTCTTATGTGTTTTACCGAGATACTAAGCTTTTGTACTCGAACAAATGGTGCGTTTCAAATTGTAAACCAGAAACTCCATTGCACCGATACACCGAAGGCGGAATGGATAAAACGCGCCTCAATATTTGTTTGGAACTCGCAAGCGAGATACGACATTGTAATTTTCCTTAAAGATGCAGCTATTCGCGACTCCAGCAAAACGGATGGAACCTAGAGGGAAAACACTGAACTGGCCGGAAGATGTTCTTTCGCGATTTCTGCTCGTCTCTCGTGGCTTTCCTGATTACAGGTTGTCGGTGGTTTGCACGATAGAACAGTTGTCCCGGTCACTCTGTCGTAACTGTAGTATCAGCTTGTTCCCAGGTTGCTCTGCACGCAACCTACGCAACCGCGTGAAGCAGACATTCCACGTTTATCAACCTTCATCAGCACCGTGGAAGGACAGAGGCAGTCCTTTCATCGCTTCCTCGAAGAAAGTCAAGACTCTGGAAGCTCGCTTATCAACACATCGCCGCAGGTTCGAAACATGCAGGGTAAAAAACGGGGCAAACCTTTTCGAGTTCAAATGCTCGCTTGCGGATGCCCCAGTGTGGTACGTTGAGCTGGCACATGGCACGGCACGACCTGTTTTAGACCGCCATATTTGCCCGATAGTGGCGTCCCCTATAGGTCGCTAGACTCGCGAATAGTTCGTTTCGCCCTAAGTCCAGACGCAGCCGAAGCTACGAGCTGGTGGGACCAATCGAGACAGCGTCAAAAGGGCACCGTCATGGTGTTCCGCCATGTTTCTGTACGTGTTGCTATCGATCGCTGAACCAATCATAAACAGAAAGGGCCCAGTGATTTACTCTTTTCACGCTGCTTGATTGGTTCCATCAGCTCGTAGCGTTGGCTGCGTCTGGACTTAAGCTGAAACGAAGTGTAGGCAAATTGTTTCGTGAAAATGACGAAGGTAGTACTGGCGTTAATTGAAGCAACAGCGAAAAGAAGTTGAGCCATTGGGTAACCCCAACTGAGAGGTGAGCGAAGACAGTCATTGTAACGGTGGCGTTATCTGCGTCGCCAAATGAAACGCACCAAAGTCCCGAAGCGACCTTTTTCACTCTCACTGGATTTCTTGAGAAGAAACAAATCATTCCTTTTATGTAATAATTATTCACTGAGTCAACACGATCACCATAAACGCGGAATATTTAAAATGAGTACAATCGAACACTCTAAAAAATGCCTGCGCGTCTGCTTACCCGCAAAACGCTCAAAGAGTCAGTATCTGCTATCTACGAAATCAGCTCAGCGAATGATGAGGCGGAACATCTGTTTAGACTCAAAAATGAAGCCTGAGTTATGTTATTACGCGTTACAAGCATGACGTTTTGCATTGCGTAATGCCACAGCGCAGATTTCATTTTTAGGTCTAATCACTGTCGCCTCATCGATAGTGATTAGACCTAAAATCAGGCGATAATGATTAGACCACAATTGCCTCATCATTTGCTGAGCTGATTTAGCAGATCGAAGAGATTGGCTCTTCGAGTCATTTGCTGGTAAGTAGACGAGCAGGCATTCCTTAAAGTTAGTATACGGAAATAAAATTTAGACCTTCTAAATTCGGTTGCATACGCGAGTAGAAATTCAGAATTTATCTCCATTGATTCCTCGTCATCAGGTATGCCATATGTTCAGTGAGACCTTGATTGAGGATGTAAGCGGGGAAATGGAAGTCGAAAAAAAAGTTATCAAACTTGATTATAATGCAATTAAATGCCGTCGTCGTCGTCGTCGTTATCAAACTTACTGTGCGACATACAGGGTCGACCAGGCGTTAAATACTTCATCACACCTCGGCTTTCTTCCTGCTGCTCTTTCTGACTTGCTCGGTCCATTGGCTGCGCATGGTCCATTCGGTTCAGAACAGCCGATGGTATCATGCGCACCTGTAGGTAAATATTTGAAAACCCTCGATTATTTTTGCAATATTACAGTGTCTTTATTTGTTCTTCATACGAGGAGACATACCGTTGTCCAGCACTCTGCATGAGAGTGAACGTTTTGTTCCTACGTCTTTGCTGAACAGTGAGGAGGTTGTTTGCACTTGTTACAGCTGGTAACTTGGGTGAGTGATTAATGTTCTCGCTGCGGTCAACCTTTATTTTATCAAGGTTCACAGCTTTAAAGCGCCCTTTAATGTAATAAAATGAAATAAGTACTCTGAATATAGCTATCTAGTATTGACGCAACTCAAAAACCTACACTTGTTGATAAAAAAATAAAAAGTGAAAGCAAAGAGCGGTGCAGAAAAGCTCTACTCAGTGGTAGAAAACGTCTACTCCTAGCTTCTTTGCTTGAGTCTTTCAAATCGCCACAGAGCCAGAAAGGGCACTACCAGCGTCAATATTAACATAAAATTTGTTGTCCTGAGGTAAAAGAAGACATGCCAACAAAATGAAAGCAAACCTCTCACAAACACTGCTTTTTCAGAGACTTGCTTTTAACCCATTCATGAAAATAGTATGCGGGATAAATTCAGGTGGTTTTATATATACATATACGGTATACCTAAAACAAAAAAAGTAGTGGGTAGGCATACATCTAAAACTTGAGTTTAACAACAAAAATGAAAGCTGAAACGCACACCAAGTTTAATCTGTTTTAGATTGCATGAACCGTGCCATATCAATTACAGTAATTATTTGAACCGGTTTCAGCCGAGAATAAACTGTTCAATAATATGACATTTCAGGGCTCTTCCTAATTTAGACGTTTTCTACAAGAAGTCGAAGTATATAGAATTTGTTCACCCACAGTCTTCAACAATCGGCCAGTTCGTGCATCTGTAGAAAATATATTTGGCATTTAAAGACAACGCCTCGTTTTTCTGTTTTTTTTATTTGTCATAATTTTTTTATAGTGATGAACGGTTATAGAACACATCTGGGTACCGGTCAATATTTCCCAGTTTTGCTTGCGCTTTCGGTTCATCACCGAATCTAATACCAGTTCCGTTCCGGTTACGGTTACCGAAAAAGTTCCGTTCTTTATCGGTTTTCGTTTAGGGCTTCGGTTACGGTTTGAGTTCCTGGTCGTATGACGCGTCGGAGAGATGGTCAAATCCGAGCGGGCACCGCCCAAATCACGGCGTCACGTGCGTTTACGTGACGCCATGATAAGCCGGCGCCTGGTCCGATTTGACATTCTTTCCGACGCTTTGCAACTCGTTGGACATTTTGCCGTGCACGTGTTTCTGGTTTTAAACAGAGCATGTCCCTTTTGGCACTGACACACGTTTGAATGCCACCGCCTGGGAGGACGTTTCTTAAATCGCTAAAGTGAGGATGCACCAACTTGTTCCACTGTTGAAAGCCGGCACGAGGTCAAGTGTCTCCGTACCGATTCCATTAAGTGTGAGTGCGCGAAGAGCACCTTCACCTGTCAAAGTGCGGAGCTGCTGTAGCTCCCCCATGGAGTGTGCGCCATGCTCTCTGTACTTTCCAAACCTTAACAGACCCGTTGCGTGCATAGAAGTATTACAGGTGCCCTAAGGAGGTTACTGAGATCTGCTAAATATGGCGATAACTCACTCTGTGGGCTCTGAATATCCCAGAATTCCATAAATCATAACGATGCGCGGCCGATTTCCTTATTAAAAAAGCAATCAAAGATCGCAACACGCCGAGGTCATTTCCGGCGATGGGAGGAGCATTGTGCCGGCAGCCAGGAGGACATGTGAGCAATGAAAACGCGGCATTTCGTTGAGATTGCACACGCTGCTATTACAAAATGTGTATACTTCTGTAGATAATAAAAGCAAATAAGAGTAGTCGAAAAATGTAATTTTTCGCGGAGAGGGAACATAATACTGCATTTATCGTCTCAAAAACAACGCACTATTTTTTTTCTTTTTTTTTGCGGGGCTGATCTTGTTTGAGAGTCGTCAACTCTCGAGCGCGTACTCGCTGGGTTGAACTGTAGTCCGGGCTGTATGGGTAACGAGCAGCGCGCATTCGAGATATCACTCGCGCGTGTGTGTGTGTGTGTGTTTGTAGGCGTTGTAAAAGGAAATTAGGGGGAAAATGAGAGCCACTAGTGAACGCGCACAGGGCTCATCACTCCGCGCTTCCATCTGTCGGAGGCGTGAGGATCCTTCGCTTGCTATTGGCTGACAGGGGTCCTGGTTTCGGAAACATGTTCCTCCCACCGCCGGAGATGGCCTCGGCGTGTTGCGATCTTCGATTGCTTTCTTAATAGGGAAATTGGCGGCGTATTGTTATGATTTAATGATTTCTAGGGTGCTTAGGGCCAGCAGATTGAGTTATCGCCATATTTACGCAATCTCAGGAACCTCGGCACCTTTAAAGGGATATCTAGGGGGAGCACGCGCGGTTAGTTCGGCTTATATTCCAAATATTTGGGCTTGCCACGGGTTGTCATCACGGCTTAGGGGTTTTTGTTTTGATTTTGCGGGGGAGAAAGGAAGAGAGAGGGTGGTGTGCTAGGACGTTGAGTCGTTTGCTAGCCAGCCCGTGCCACAAATCTTACTACGCCGTCCCATCTTGACGCTTGCCATCAGATTGCAAAGAACGTTTTCTAAAACGTTCGGCGCTCTTTGCCTCTTGGCACGGACACCTCGAAAGCGATGCGGTTGTTGCAGTGCGGCATGTGATGCCTTTGGCCGCAACTCGGTTTGGCACTCGGACAGTTTCTACGATGTGGTTGGCCGACTTCCATAGTAAGCAGGGCTGAAGATATTCACGGCTGAGACAACACCGTAATTTGTGGAATCCTTTTCGAGATTCATCTACTTCCTGATGGGTTTATGACTGCAGATGAATATTGTTTTTGGTCGATATACTCTAGGCGGCGCGTTAGCGGTAGTTTACTTTGAATTACGGGGCGTCACCCAAAAGGTGGGTCTGGAGTTCGGTGACTTGAACAATTTACGAATCTAACAATTTGCGGTTTCTTTCCTATTCTTCAACATTTGGTTAAAACAAAAAGTTTGCATAATTCGACCCCTTAATGCACGCTAGAGTGTGGCTAACTTCGTTCTTCTCCGACATTATGCGGCTGCATGTTACGACAATATACTTATTCGAGAAATTGTTTCAAATTAACGCAGCTCTATCCAATCGCTATGTCGCAACTATTACGACCTGGATGCAGGAGCTCTTTATTGGCGTTACAACCATAAAATGATATTGATGACGTTAAAGGTGTAGGGAAACGACATTTCAGCGCTCATTTTCTAGCTTGAATGTGTTGCATGTTGCACCCTAACCTCAAGAACACCAGTCTTCCGTTCAGAAAGGCACAAGAAAACTAATTTTAAAGCTAAATACGCGATCTTCCAATGTGCACCTGGGTGGATGCATGCGGAGCCTATCTTGGGAGGTAGTCTAGCAACGTTGTGGAATCTTGCTGCGTGGTCGTGACGTAGCAGATTCTCTCTGACGCAGCGCCGCTCTTTGGCATTTCAACATTTTCCTTCTTAGCTTTCCTCCCCAACTCACAAATCGCGAATTGAACCAAACAGTCCAAGAAGACGGAAAGAGGTGGACTCTCCTCTTTCTCGGACCTCGTTTGATGCAGCCGGATGCAGCCATTCTCCCCTAGAAGATTAGCCAGTCGCTCAAAACTCGGACAAAAGTTGCTTTCCCCACCCCGTTCAGCCCTAAGCTGACAGTGCTGTGAAGCTACGTGCTTCTTGGACCAGCCACACGCTCGTCACCCCACGGGCACTTCGAACGGCTCGGTTGTAACGCGATGACGCTATTGACGCCACCACAACGCTGACAACGCCACCAAGGGCAAAGCTCATAATCCCGCCAGCCTTGCTACGTCACGAATGCGGGGAAACTTTTCTTTCTGTTTTGTTTGCGCCGGATATCCCATGACGCATCGCGCCCTCCGTTCGCTTCTCTTCGAGCGCTTCGCTCGAGTGCACCGTTTGGAACGAAAAAATATGGCCAATCGTTCAAAATACAAACGTGCGATTATGAGATTACGGTTATTACACGTCATGCTTGACCCATTGGCCGAACGAAATTTGAAAATTTCAAATTTCGGTTCAGTTATCCCTTTAAAGGGAATGTTGCTTTGCAGGAGTCTCCCTTTCCATCTGCATCAGTTGACGACTCGACAGCCATTGGGCGGCCTTACTTACATGGTGATTATCTAAAAACCCGCCGTACAACCCGAGGCATCCACCCCTCGACTTCCCATTCATTTCCGGAAAGGAAGAAACCCATATTCCTTTCTGCGAGGATTAGCCAGATTTGTTTACGGGTCCGCTGTGTTTGGGTGTGGAGAGGAAAGATGGAATCCTGGGGCAGGTTTTCAACGAAAACTCTGCCTTTTAACGTTTTGCAGTGACCTCTCCTGTTCGAACACTCGCAAAATGCACTTTTCTGCCTGACCCTTTTTGGTTAGTTCAAGGTTGGGAACCGGAATAGAGGCGAGTGAAGTATTCGTTTCTATGCGTGAAAGTGGCTCAGAAATGGAACGATCGTAAGGCCGTCGGGCAGCCGTTGCTGGCTACAACAATAATCAGGAAACCTTGCGTTCCCTCGCAGAGCGAACATTTTAATCTCATGTTTATACATTAATCCAAGTTAAGGAGCATATGCTTGTTTCGCTAACACCTTGGTATTATTCACGTTTGCGAGAATAATCTAGTATAGGTTTCGACACATTTCTTGATCAGGGTCGGAGTTGTCCGTTCGTTTACGTTGGGTTTAAGCGGTGAACGTGTCGAACTTGTTTCATTTGCGTCGTTCACTTCGAACATATGATTGATTCAAGGTTACATCGTGACACATCAAAACAAAAGAGCGAGTTACTCCTAAAATGAGTCACTGTTTCTTGTGGCCTGTGCATCGACGTTTATTTGCACTACGGCGGTGCCCGTTGCCGCTTTCTCTCAGACAAAGCAGCGGGTCTCTTCGTTTGAGAGTTCCTCGATAAAATGTATAGTGAGACAACGTCTATCTTCGTTTTGTTTCGCCTTCTGGGGGAATACCGTGCTGTGCCTTGAGAGGAAAAGAAAAAGAAGCAAGATTCTAACTCGCGTTTTTCTGTAAACAATTTCGAAGCAGGTATAATTTAGATCTGAAGTTAGTAATGTGTTTTAAAATGTGTGACTTTCTGTTTTGTATTTTAAAATGTGTTTTGTGTCCTGTAATGTGTTTCAAAATGTGGCTTTCTGCAGGTGTCGCAGTATACTACACTACGATTACATTATAGACGGAGTGACAATCAAGCGTGCATCTGTTCTAAAAGACCTTTGGCGTCTATCTCGATAATGCATTCAAGTTTACTGCTCACGTGTCGTTTATTGTTGGTAGGGCGACGAGAATGTTGGGTATTATATGCCGCATTACTCAGTCATTCAAGAACTCGGCCTCCATTATTCGTTTATTTTGTGCCCTAGTTAGGTCTATGCTTGAGTTCGGTTTCTGTGGCGTGGAATTCGTTATCAAGAACACAAGAAATGACCATCGAAAATGTGCAACACAAACTAATACGTATTGTTTATGATCACTACTTCCCACGCCGTTTCTATTTTGACTACACATTTCTGCTTAATAAGATTTCGTTGATACCTTTGACCTATAGAAGAGCAGAACGCGACTTAATTTTTCTGTAAAAATTGTAAATAGCGTATTTGACAGTGCTTCGCTTTTACTTGATGTAAACATTCATGTCCCTCCTAGTTCCACTAGGACCCGGAGTACTTTCAGCATTCACACCGTCTGCAAACCATCTCCTCTGTCACGGATACAATCTCTGTTTATCGATATTGAAAATGCCGAACTTGATATATACAGTGACATTAAGGTGTTAAGGAACCAAGTGAAAGTGCTTGTTGCCGAACTTTAAATATTGTGTGTTTCTTGCTTTGTGCTTGAAACCTGCAATTGTGTTTTATTCTTTTTATGTTCATATTTATATATTTGTGCACCAAAGAGGAGACCTGCAGGGTTGTTTTTGAGCACGTTAATAAAATAAATAAATAAATAAATATAATAAATAAATGCATGAAATGCGTTTTTACGCTTCTAATTTCTTCTATTCTCTATTGTGTCAGTTCATCCGTCCGTACATTTCCTTCTAGATTTAGCGGGCAAATTTACGTCACGTGACTCTAACACCAATTCAGTTTCTCTTCTAGATTTGGAGGGAAATTTATGTCTCGTGACCTGACGTAACGAGACCCATTTAGTTTCCCGGTTAAAAATAGCTGGAAAATCGACGTCATGGGACCTAAACACCCACTCAGTTTCCTCGCTAAATTTAGCGGAAAACTAGACGTCACAATTCAGTTTCCACACTAAATTTTGTGGGGAAATTCGAGACACCGCTTACATTTCTCCTTGCCTCTCCCTCCCCCTTCTCACTTCCTATCTTTATCCATTCGTCTCTCCTCCCTCCTCATTGCCCGCCTATATCCAGCTCCTCTCCCTATCACTCTCTTCTCCCTCTCCACCCACTGCCCTTCCTTCTCCCGATCCCTCTCTACTCTCCTTCAACCTACTTTCTCTTCCCTTCCTCTCCTTCCCTCTCCCGATCGTTCTCCTCCCGCCGCCCTCCCTATCCTCTCCCCTATCTTCCCCTTGTCCCTCCATCTCTTCCCATCCCTCTTCTCCTCCCTCATGCCTCTCCCTCTCTCTATCATTCTCTCCTCCCTAATGAATCTACTTCCCTTTCCTCTCTTCCCTCCTCCCTCCCTCCCACCCCCTCCTTTCTGCTCCCTTCCTCTTCCCTCCCGTCCTCCCGCTCCCTCCTTCCCCTTGTCCCTCCCTCCCTGCCCTCCCCCTCCTCCTTCAATTACCTTACGGTGCGACCCACACGAGCAAGCCCCATCACACCAACCCCATGAAGTGTTATTGCACCTTCATTGCGCGCGACGGGGTGTCTGATTTAGGACCAGGCGATTTAAATGATAAGTTCTTCACTCATACATACGACTGATTGTCTTCTAAATAAATATGAACGATCGTTTTTCGGTATACTGTATTTCATGCATTATATGACTTTAAAGATAAAGGTCGCTACCAAGTTTTTTACCCTTTTTACTTTATTCAGAATCTGTTTTCTACCGAGTTGGACTTATTCTCTTTCAAATAAAGGTTTATATAAAATGATTTCTTTTAACCATAGAGAGTGGGCAAACAGAAGGACAGGGCAACATGAATCTCCAAACACAGCTGAGGTTTATTTCATAAAACACAACCTGAAATAGACAACCAAGACTAAGAACCCGAACAGATCAAAAGAAGACACGGATGACAACATTGACGACGCGCGTACCCAACCGGGATACACGTATCCAAAGGGGTACACATCAAACCCCAAACCAATACTCCGCAACAAGGAGGTGCTACATTGCACCGTGCCAAAGACAACAACTGAGAACACAGTCAAGGTGAACAACCTTGACCTGCTTGTTTATACGTGGACTATTCGTGTTGTTTATACGTTGACTATGTTGACAATTCGTGTTGTCCTGTCCTTCTGTTTCCCCAATCTCCAAAATAAAAAAGTCAGTTTCTAACCCGCTCGCATGCACCCTTACGTTAATTTTATGTGTTATTTGAGCGGTTCATGCTGTAGTCTGCATAATGGGAATGGCAAGTTCATTGCTGTTGATAAAGACCAGAAAAAAAGTTTTATTTTTCTCGTGAAATACGTTTAAAAAAAGGGGGGGTGCAACGATTTCCGGTCTTCTGTCAAACATTTGTGAAAGTTGTCCTCTGACACTTCTAAAGTAAAGAACAGAAAACCGATTTCGCCTGCATATCCTAGTTGTTACGTAAAAAAAAGAAAAGATATAAATTGGCATTTCTGGCACCCCTCAACTCACTCCCAGTCTTCAGGGTCCCACCTGTAATTCGGGGTGCCGTGTAGCTCCCGTGTGCTCGCATGGAGGACGCTTCCTCTCCCTCTCTCTGCTGACATTAGCCGAGCGGGGTCACTGTCAGCTTCTCGCCGCAATTCCTTCGGCTGCCACTCGCGGCTGCAGGTGGGGAAAAAGCTCGACTTTTGCTTTGCGTGATTATGCAGCGGAATCGCGACATTTTTTTAATGAAGGAGATGTTTTCTCTATCCTCCGGGCACACGATAAACCACGTAAAAATGACGAGATGCAAATTTTTTTAATCTCAAAATCGTTGCACCCTCCTTCCCCCCCCCCCCCCGCCCTTTAAAGAACTGAAAAAGAGTCAATTCTAACCTCTGGCATATTGAGGTATTTAGCGCACAAGGTATAGAGAAGAAGGACAGGACAGAAAAGAGCGCTACTCATAGTCCTGTCCTTCTTCTCTATACCTTGTGCGCTAAATACCTCAATATGTTAGACTACCAACTAGCCCAAATGTCAACTCTAACCTCTGGACAAATGTACAATGGCCGATCCCTTTGCATTAGCCTTATGATTGCTTCGTGCCATCTACTGGGTGACTGAACCTCTGGCCGGTTCATTCACCGGAGTTTCCAGCCTACCTGCCCAGCCCGGGGCATATCAGGTGGAGTGGAGTGTACTGTTCCGAAGTAGCGCCAAGGTTTTCAGGTCACAAAAGTACGAATGAAATAACATAAAAAGACGCATTAAAAGCAGCTGACTGCTTTCTGGATAAAGGAACGAGGAAAGTGACCGTGCCCTAATTGGGAGTGGGGCTCGTATTCCACTCTGACCGGGTCACGGTTTTATGGGCTGCCCACATGATAATGAGATGACTGACCACACCCTATTGCCCCTAAGATGTCAATGACTGCGTGGGATGCCTGTTTTTTTTCCTATCTTTTTTACTTTAATTGTTTTAATGCCTCTACATATTTTGGGCTAGTCAAATTCGGGAGCTGAAGCTGTAATGTAGTGACAATGACGTAGGTTTTGACGCCTGACTTGAGACTCTAAATGAGTTCCGCTCGTCGATCTGATAAACGGTATGGTGGAAAAGAAGGCCTTCTCGTTGCGTGCAGATCGCCTGGCAGCGGTCGCCTCCTCGGTGACCGTGGCTGCCATTACTATATAGTAACTGAAGGGCGGTCCTAACCAGTCCGCGAAATGGTTTTGCGGGAACGTCCGGGAGTCGGAAGTGACGTTGCCGGTGACGTCAGCGGTGATGTTTTTCTGGTTCCGGATTCTGGACGGAATTTCGACAACATTGAACTTATCCAGAGCCGGAGGAGGTCGAATTTTTGCAGTAGCCAATACAGGGAAGGCGGTCCATTCTCCTCGCCCTCTTTGCGAACCTGGGAACCCAGGGGGAGCGTGCGCTTATCACTATCGCTTCTCGGGAATTCTACAAAATAAAAAAGTTTTCAACTAAATATATTTTCTGAAAGAGCGCAAGAGAGTGGTCATAGATCAGCAAGTAAATTTCCCCTGAACTTTTATTTAATAATCTTTATTCGTAGCAATACGATAACACCGAAACCGAAACTAACCTTTAACTTTACTGGTTCGCCATCTTCTTGTGACGTCATATGTTCTATAAACATCAGCACATGGACAGCTTGAGACTTTCTATAGACCTTTTTCAACAAGGGCGCCGCCATCTTGAAATATCGTCACTTCCAGTATGGTCGCAAACATGCTTTGCCGTCGCCACGCCAGTAGAATACATTTAGGATTAAAGCGTAACCGTCACCCATTCTAGTTTTGTTTCCCCTCATATTTTTTTACTATTTGCAGATTGAAATGTTTTAATCTTTTTTCGTCGCCCATACCGGATATGCCTACTGGGCGGTTTGGGGTGAGAGTATGCGAAAAAGGTCTACAGTCCGTTTCAGGGTTGTAAAGTACCTAGGTACAAGTAACTGGAAATCGGTATCTAGGTACTTTTGTTGTACCTGAGGTACAAACCTAGGTACTTTCATTTCTCGGTATCTGTATCTGTGTCTTAGGTACATTTTTCAGTAACTTGTAACTAAGTGAAGTTACTTTTTACAGGTACTTTTTTATTCACTTCATCAAAATGATAGAAACTATAAATCTTGAAGTATTAACACACACCATGTGCCGTGATAGACGTTGAGTTGGGCACGACCTGGGAGGCACTGACTTGATCGAAAGACGTTTTAGCGAACGAAGCCCCGTCCATGATTTTTTATCGAACGACGCTTTAGCGAATGGCAGTGTTCATTTGAGCGAACGGTGGATTTTGAGCGAACGGTGGATTAGCGATGCCGTTTAAGGGACACCAATTTATCGAATCGCTTCGGAACTACGTATAGGGAAAATAGCAACCTGCTTCCTTCATCTCAAGCCAAAATCAACTTCATTGCGTGTGTGAAGCTCCTCTGACAGCTATACAAGAGAAGAGATAACTTGAAAGATGTGCACAGTTTCTGTTGCCTGTATCTTGTCCTGATGGTGGCTCTCTTCTGCCATAAATACAATATAAAATATAATTGAAAATGAAATATAATTACAACCATAAAGAAATGTAACATCGCGGATATAATACAGTATCCACTCAATAAATTGGACTCAAATTTGGCGGTTATCAAAACTGAGAAAGTTCCGAAAGAAAAAAAAAGCTTATTTTTCTTCAAACTAGCGAAAGAAAAAAAAAAAAACTAGGAAGCTTGAAGCCTTTCGCTCGATGTCGCAAAGGTTAGGTGCATATGCTCTCGACTCATGCGTTTCTTCATGCGGCCGACGTATTCTCGGCCCTTCGACGTCAGCACCGGCTCATGTGAATACGGTTTTCCTTATTTCTCGCAATGACACCAATAAAGCACTTTTATCGAACTCGTTTTTGTGCTTATCCTTAGTATAAAAAGCTTTACTTCCAATATATATTCCGAATTTGGGGAAAATAAAGTATCTTTAAAGTAACTGTACCTGTACCTAGGTACTTTTTCAAGCGAGTACCTAGGTACGTACTTAGGTAACTTTTCGTGTGAGTAACTGTAACTGTATCTTAGGTACATTTTTGAAGTAACTTTACAACCCTGGTCCGTTTACCCTTAAGCTGAGACTAGAAGCTCCGCCTTTAGCGCGATCTTTCTACCCTTGATAACACAAGCGTGCACGAGCAGGCACACACAACCAAAGCACGGCGGAAGCCAGCGAGCTCGCGCTGAAGGCGGAGTTTCTACTCTCAGCTTTAAAGGGACAATGAAGACGATTTAATTTAATTTTTTTAAATTGTGTTTTTAGGCTTCTTGGGAACCTGGCATACTGCCTAAATTTTTATAGACATTTGTGACGCATATTTCTATACCTACGAAAGAACTGAAGAAACCGAAACTCAACTATCTCCGTTTCTCGTTTTTGGGCCTCCGAAAACGGAGGTGACGTACGGAGTGACGTCACACGTGAATTGTCGGTACCGGTAGCATTTAGGCCGTCGAGACTCTGGTTACCGCGGTGGGTTATAGCAGCGCGGTGGCGCGGTCGTTTCGCCGAATTTGTCAACATGGACGGCAATGCCGCTCTCGCGAGCGAGTTCGAGCTTCCGTTCGGTAACCGAACACCAACGGAACGGGAGTACGTGCGTGGCGGCCTCTGCTATCACCCGACGGAGACCGCACAGCCGGCAACGAGCGGCCCGCATGCCGAAGGACGGACGCCGAGGGGAAAGCGGCAGCGATCTGGCCGTTCTGGCCGTCAAAGCGGCGCGTCAGCGACCAATCGCTGACGCGCGACGTCGCAAACGGCGCGCGTCAGCCCGTTTAGCGGGGCCAAGGCGCGCGACGTCACAAACGGCGCGACGCGTCGTTTGTGACGTCGCGCGTCTTGGCCCCGCATCGGTCACGCGAGCTCCGCTTCTCCTGGCTTCTCCCGCAACTCTCGGGGCGTCGCCCCAGTCGATCCCGGTGCAATTATTACCGCGACTGTTTTATTGATTTGCGCGGCACACAAGCGCCGGTTTCGGCTGAAATTTGGGCAACGTGGCCTGAGACGTGCCTGGAACCCAGTTCAATCGCCAAAAAGATGTCCTAAATTGCCTTCATTGTCCCCTTTAAAGCTCGACCTGCAAAGTTTTACCGCAAGGTAGGAGAGTCTCCCTCACTTCCTATTTCCCCCTCTCCCACTGATATATTGACAGTGAGGCAATGAGGGGACTCCTTTGTCGCTGCACCTTTGGGCTAGATAAGCCGGGATAAGCTTCCGTCTTATCCAGCTTAAAGAAAAAGGAGTCCCCCCGCCGTCAAGAGTCTAGTGGGGAGGGGGAAATGGGAAGGGTGGAGAGGAGGATTTTCCTACCCCGCGAAAAATGATTTTGTAGGTGAACGGAGTATAGACCTTTTCCGCTTACTCCGCCCCCGACCGCCAAGTAGGCATATCCGGTATGGGCGACGAAACAATATTAGAACGTTTCAACCTGCAAATAGTAAAAAATAGAGGGGAGGCAAGACGAGATTGCGTGACGGTTACGTTTTTGTCCTAAATGCCTTCTATTGGCGTGAGACGGCAAAACAATGTTTTCGCCCATACTGGAAGTGACGACATTTCAAGATGGCGGCGTCTCTTGCGAAAAAGGTCTATATCCTCGCCTACCCCGTACTACTCGTAGCATGGAGGGAAGTATGGCGCACGTGCGTTGTGCGTCTCGGCCACCAGGGAGCAGGACCGCTGGCGCAGAGATGCGCTCCGATAGTAAAGCTGAAATCTAGAAATAGCGTCCAAATTGAGCGTTTTTTCTGTAACGCCGTGAAATGCTGCCCGGCCTTATATCTTCCTTAAATGAGTTGATTTAGGGGTTTTCGTTTTTGATGATGCTTGGGAAGTTTCTCATTCGAACCATATATGTTTATTTTCACAAATTAAAAAGTTAATTAGTAAATTTTATTTTAGTATTTAGCTCATTAGTATATTTTTGCAATCCTTGACGTTCACCGTGGCTGGTAGTTCGGTCCCGGAAAGAGTTTCTTTCTTTTTTCCACCACCCTAATTTTAAGGATTTTTGAAACGCCTTCGCTGAAACGCCCGGTATACAATTCAGGCGTCCAAGGGAGCCAATGCAACCATTGTGAATTGGAAATGCCAATGACGACTTTCATTTCATAAAAACGATGCGGCGGAGGCGATGCAGGAAGACGGGCTTTGTATTTCTGCAAAACGGGCGCATCAGTGCTCTGGAGCCACGTGCGCGTATACGCCACGCAGTTTTAATACTGGCTCTTTGATTGTAGGGTGAGATGAAGCATATAGGCATCGTTTAGTGTGTACGTGAGCTGAACGGATTAAAAAAAATGGAGGCGCTCGGCTGCTCCACAACCACGAGAAATGAAAACTCGACCACAAGACAATCGAGTCACTGTTTCCTGGAGAGGCCCAACTTCCGCGTTCCGAGGGGGCGCCCATTGACGCACCGATACCCCTTCTGCGTCTGAGGACGCGCGAGTCCCCGACGGGGCCCAGGAAGAGCTCGTAGCCAACAGCAGCCGTTTATACTTAGTGCGCGAGCTGAACCAGACGCAAGATAGCATCTCAGGGCGCCGCCGGGGCACCGTGCCCTAGACTGGCGGCGCAAATCATAAAATAAGGCGGAGAAACGAGCTGCGAATGCGCGGGGTCAAAGACCGCTAATTTCTGAAACGAGAGGTTTGTTGAGAGCATCTCCTAATTATGGCACAGACGAGGCTAATTGGGTTTCAACGCGGGCTCGCAGGCGCCACGCGTGCACGCGCACCTTGTAGCCGTACTTCATCACGAGCTTCCTCCCGTCGCTCAGCAGGGTGCTTAGGCAGCCTGACCGGATGGGTCAGCGGCGGTTGCCTCTTGGACTTGAAATCTCGTGTTTCAGCCCCGCGGTGCTCTAAGGTATCTGCGTCACATGTACGCACAAAAGGGTAAATATATAACGAATGCAAGAGCTGGTGAGGTGGAGACGGCATGCGTTTGCGGAATCGCAACCGATAGAAGTAGAGAACGACAGATTGCGAGCGCGATTAGATAGCACTAGTATGACAGGGGAATGTCGGTCGTAGGAAAAGGATAGGGCTGAACTCACAATTTCACTTGCATAGACTACCTGCGACTCTTAAGCCGAGGGTATTCTAAACCTCTGTTGCGCTGTTTCTGCCAGTGAGGTTACAACTTGACTCCGAGAAAAAAGGAAGGGTAGAACCAGTGGCGTCACGAGGGTCAGCGGCACCCGGGGCGGCAGCCCGCCTCCCCTACACCCCCCCCCCCTCCGCTCCGCGTGGCCCCGCCGCCACTCCCCCCCCCCCCCACCTCGTGGCCCCGCCGCGACACCCCCTGAGCGCTGCACCCGGGGCGGTCCGCCCCCCCCCCCCCCCCCCCGCCCCCCCTTGTGACGCCACTGGGTAGAACACAGAACCGACGCCACCCCGTTCATAATCTGAACCCAGAGACACGGATAAGTAAAATAACGGACAAGAGGTAACCAACTTGCTTGCATACTTTCGTTCTTGCTACCCACTTTGCATACTTTCGCTCCTGCTATCTACCTAACGCTTTCCGTCTGTGAACGTCGCCTTTAAAGATGTATAACAAGTAAAAACTGAATGCTTGTTGCATCTTGACAAGCCCATGGGCCAGAGCATGTTCAACCTTGCCTGCCCACTTACCTTATATATCACACCAGATGGAAGAAAAAAAAACATCATTTTGTAACACTGTATACATGAATTCAGTGAAGGGCGGGGTGAGTCTTAACGTGTTTAGGGTCCATTAGGTCCATCCTATCCAAGATATAAGAAAGCTACGACGGTAGATATCAGCGTCTAGTGCAAGAGGTACCGTCAAGCTGACAAGCGTCCTCTAGTTTTTGTGTGACGTTTTGAAGCTGTCTGTTTTACGCCGGACTGCTAACTTGTCAGCTTATTGAAATCAAATTGATCAGGCTGCTCACACTGATATTCGGGCAACATTGAAAGCCTGCGCTCAGCAAATTAACGCGCGAGCGGTGTCTCATCTCATGGGATCGTTGAATGGAACAGTCCGAGCAGGGGTAGGCCTCTCGCTCAAGGCCGATGTCGCTGGCCTCCCTTCCCGCTCCAATGCTCTGGCCTCCCATGTCAGTGCCCCGGGACAATGGTGAAGCTCCCCGGCGCCCCTTCCAGCGGGCCCTGGTCGCTCACGTTCAGTCGGAACCCCGACTGGTGAATACCATCACGCTCTCTCCTTAGCGCCGGATAAAGTTTCGACACACACAGTAGAAGCATCAAGTGCATACTGATTGAATCATCCAATCCCAGGCTGTTTCGACAGACACCTATGCATCTTCGCGCGGTGGAGATAAGTATAGAATGATTCAGCCGGCAAAATTGCTGTGGCGTCCACGGTCTAGCGAGCGGCCTCCCTGCTCGGACTGTTCCATTTTTGCGCCGCGTCATGAGGCAGTTCTTCGGCCGCCGCCAGGAGGGCGCTCCCATGAGACACTCTTCGTGCGTTCCGGATAAGTTTAATGCCACATAAGCGTCACGTACATACTACACTGACCGAACTGGCCATTACCTAAAACTTCAAGATTACCATAATTCAAATTCCAAAACAAGAAAAGAAAGAAAAGACAGCACTACACAACTGTTCTTATACTGAAACTCTTGTGTTATGTCTTTTTTGTTTTGCTTCTTTCATATGAGGCTTTATAAACATGTCGTTTCCCACTCAGCTCGCTTGCATACTTCTTCTTTTGCAATCCAAGCTCTCTCTCTTGGAAGTCTTCCATGTGGCGACCTGTCCGTCACACTCGACATTCTCTTTTCGACAAAAAGAAATTTAAATTCCAACATTTACAATAACGAAAGAGGGACATGGAAGACAAACAGACAACGTAGTCTTCCATGTCCGTCTTTCGTTACCGTAAATTAGAACCCAACACGCTGAACGATCTGCAAATTCCAACACTTTTTCTTTCTAGTTTAGCCAGTAAACAAACGTCGTAAACGCGGGTGTAGCACATTATCAACATCTTGAACACCCGAGATTTAGAAACAAAAAGTGGGCAACACATTCACAGGACAACAACGCACACAGAGTGTTTTGTTCCCTTTTATTTCTCCTTAACCTCGAGTGTTCAAGCTGTTGAAAGGTGACCAGCTCAAACGCTAAGGAACTTTTGCATATTATTTTAACTTGGCTGGCCTCTAATAGCAATTACCGTCATTTCTGCAATTGCAACATGACCCGTAAAACCAATTATGAAAAAGTTAACCAATTTTAGTTAATTCGCCATCTTTCAATGACGATTATTCCGCCTGCTAATCTCGGTCGAACTCGAGAAACATCTAGCATATACAGCACTTAGCTAAGAGTATGCTCTTAAAAAAAAAGTTTATAATAAAACATATCACCCTTTTTATTGGATAGCTCAGTCATGGGAATGGAAATCGAGTGAATAATACACGTATAGTACAGAATACGACACACAGTCCGTGCGTAGTTATGCTACCTATAATATAACAAAAAATGTAATTTGGGCATTACTTATTAAATGTGTAGCTTTAACGCTTTGTTGGAAGGCTTAATCGATATAAATCGCATACTGGAACTTAAAATTAGAGAAACAATCTCTACTAATACAAATTTGCGGATTTTGAAAATAGCTCTTTTGGAATATATTCATAACATCGTGCGAATGAAACAGTAGAAAGCAGACGGCTGTTTATATTGTTTTATTTTTATTTATTCATTTTATAGACGGACGTTTTTTCCCAATTGGTTCTGATGAGTTTGATTTCTATATACAGGAACCGGTTAAGATGTTGCGACAGGTGCAGAGGTCGGCATTTTAGGTCGCCCTCACTCACCCTCACCCTCACAGCCACACTCACGTCAGCCCCTCACTCACCCTCACCCTCACAGCTACACTCACCCTCAGCCCCTCACTCACCCTCACACTCACACTCACACTCACCTTCAGCCCTTCACTCACCCTCACGCCCCTCACGCACTCACCGCCCTCACGGCACTCACACCCCTCACAGCCCTCACGCCCCTCACGCCCCTCACGCACTCACCGCCCTCACGGCCCTCACACCCCTCACGCCCTCACAGCCCTCACGCCCCTCACGCACTCATGGCCCTCACGCCCCTCACGCCCCTCACGCCCCTTACGCACTCATGGCCCTCACGGCCCTCACGCACTCACCGCCCTCACGGCCCTCACGCGCTCACGGCCTTCACAGCCCTCACGGCCCTCACTCACCCTCACACTCATGAATTTCCCTGGTTCAGAAACTCACTCACCTTCACCTCACCAGTGAGGATGAGGGTGAGTGAGGGTGAGTGAGTGCCCTCATGAGTGAGGTTTGCCAAGGTACGATTGTAGGAAGCAGGCCCTGCCGTCTTCGTTGGCGGCGGCTTCAGCGCTCCTCGGGGTCTTTGGAAGGGTGTCAGCCACGTCGGGTCCCCGTGCCGGGAGCGGTGTCGTGAAGCCTCGCTCGCCATCTCGTGGGTCCGCTCGTTGCCTGGGTACCCATCGTGTCCCCGGATCCATCGTATCGTTACGGCGGTCCCGTCGTCTCTTTCTAGGGCCGTGCAAGCATTCTTGATGACGTGCGCGGCGCTGTTTCGTTGGCGGACCGATAAGGCGCTTAAGGGCCTCGGTGTAAAGCCCCTCGATATGCTTTTTGTTACCAGTGAATATCATCTAGGGACTTCATTTCAGTGCAGTCTGTGAACAAGGGGATTTGTATATTTTTCAGCAGATATTTCTACAGCTCTGATAGCGATACGCGCTAGATCGACAACCGACAACTGTGTTTGCGCCCGCATCCTATCGTTATCGGAGTGCGAACACAATCTGCTGAAACCCTGTACTGTCAAGAGTATACTATTATAAAACTATCAATAGTATGCAATCGTTGGTTGACTGTCGGTACATATGTATAAACTATCAATACATCCGGAGCTGAGTACCGTAAAAACTATCGATGACACTATCGATGGTCGACTACCGCAATAATATCGATTGCGTGCTATCGGTACTCGGTTATTGAAAACTATTGATACTGTACCATTGAAAATAGATTTGAGTAACGTTGGTAATAGCAATTGAAAATGTCAAATATTTCCGGGGTTGGCTTTGGCAACCCAGGAAATATTCTGAAGCTCATAAGAATTCACGACGGGAGCCTTCAGCAGGCTTATCAAGAGGGTTTTCACTTTTCGTTCAATTTCAGCAAATTGTATAAAAGAAAAAAAAATTCTTTACACTTTTGTTTTAGCCAGAATACATTCCGTTAAAAGTGTTTGCCTTGGTTTTGAGTTTTAAGCGTCTAAAAATGCTAAAAAAGAGCAAATGCCGATGGTGGGATTTGACGATTTTCGTGTGTGGCGTTTTTGAACCACTCTCAATCTCAAAGTATTCAAAAGAGAGTTTCGATATTTTTTTGAAAGAAAGTTTCGATTTTTTTTTGTTGTGATATATATGCAAGTCAGTAAAACGACATTTCATCTACTATTTATTATTCGTCGATCCAATCTTTGTAAAAATCCCCAAACATGCCTCCGCGAATAACTGTGACCTAAACTGCGGATTTGTTTGTTAGTCGACTATGTTTAGTTTTGTTTTTAAAATAATACCACGTGTAGAACATTTCATTGCCTTTCATATTATGTAAAGTTTGTGTCTTAATCACGTACGAGTACTGAAAAATAAATTATGAAACAGAAAAGGTTTTCACCTTTCGTTCAATTTCAGCACGCCGTATAAAAAATTTGTTTAATATTTTTCTTTTGTTTTTTTCTTCGCATTTTTTTACACCCTTATTTTACCGAGAATACATTCCGTTGGAGGTATATGCACTGGTTTTGAGTTTTAAGCCTTTAAATATGCTGAAAAATGATTTGGTTCTGTTATCAACATGAATTTAGCATTAAAAATATAAAATTTTGCATTTAAAAATCTAGGTTTCCAATAGGGAGCGTATTTTACTCTAATGTTTTACAATATTATACTTTGATATTTCTAACGTAGTATAGATTATGTAGCGCATAGAATTTAGGCTTGAGGCCCTTCCAATCATGGCACCGGCAGAAATTGTCTGAAAACCTGCTCCCGGCAGTTGCGATTTTATAGTGTTTAGACGTTTGGAATTGCAAACTTGTTATTATACGCCTAACGACATTCATGTTTTTTTATATGAGTATTTATTCAACGTCCCTAAGATTATTATAATAAAGAATAAAATATACAGCTATAAGTCTATAACCCATAAACCCACCATCAACATTTGCTCTTTTTAGCACATTTAGAGGCTTAAAACTCAAAACTAGTGCATATAACTCTAACCAAATGTATTCTGGCTAAAAAAAATGTAAAAAACGCAACGCAAAAAAAAACTTTAAAAAGTTTTTTCTTTACTTTTTTTAACAGTGTGCTGAAATTGAACAAAAAGTGAAAACTTTCTCTGTTTCATAATTTATTTCTCAGTACTCGTACGTGATTAAGGCACAAACTTTACATAATGTGGAAGACAATGAAAGGTTCTACACGTAGTATTATATTAAAAACAAAACTAAACATAGTCCACCAAAAAAAAAAATCCGCAGTTTAGGTCACAGTTGTTCGCGGAGGCATGTTTGGGGATTTTTACGAAGATTGGATCGACGACTAATAAATAGTAGATGGAATGTCGTTTTACTGACTTGCATATATATCACAATAAAAATATCGAAACTCTTTTGAATACTTTGACATTGAGAGTGGTTCAAAAACGCCACACACGAAAATCGTCAAATCCAACCATCGGCATTTGCTCTTTTTTTAGCATTTTTAGAGGCTTAAAACTTAAAACCAAGGCAAATACTATTAACGGAATGTATTCCGGCTAAAAAAAAGTGTGAAGAAAACGCAACGCAAAAAAAAAATTAAAAATGTTTTTTTTATTTTTTATGCAGTGTGCTGAATTTGAACGGAAAGTGAAAACCCTCTTTGCTTCATAATTTATATCTCAGTACTCGTACATCATAAAAACACAAGCTTTGTTTAATTTGGAAGGTAATGAAGGGTTCTACACGTGGTAATATTTTCAAAGCGATACTAAGTATAGTCGACTCAAAATAAAATCCCCAATTTAGGTCACAGTTGTTCGCGGAAGCATGTTTGGGGATTTTTACAAAAATTGGAGCGACGAATAATAAATAGCAGTTATAATTTCGGCTTACCTACGTGCCTATATATCACACTAAAAAATATAGACGTTCTCTTTTGAATACTTTGAGATTGAAAGTGATTCAAATACGCCACACACGACAATCGTCAAAACCTCGTAGTTCTTTCCCGCTTCTTTGAGATTATTTTTTTCAGGAACTAATCATGTCAGGACATGAAAATAAAAAGGATTGTTCTTCTAGGAACATGCTCCACAAAATATAACAATTTTAAGCAAAATAAAAAATACGACTGCCACTCGTTGCCTGAATCCAGATGAAACCGCCCATATATACGTATATATGCTCAGAATTGTATAATGTGCTAGAGTGATATGATGTATTTTATAAAGGATTGTTGTGAAATTTTGAAAGAAATAAAAGATTGCGAGTGCATACCTCACTGGTTGAGTCTAAATGAAACCGTGCGTGTGTCTCGCCGCTAGAGCTCAACGTTGTTTCTGCTGTTGCTGGGCACTGTTGGATAACTGCAAACAAGTACTACTCCCCAATGTTTATAGACCTGAAACATTACTTTGGAACGCACGTCCCTTCTCTGGTGCCGATTCAATTGTCCTAATCTCGGGTTAACTAAAACATAGTACCGAGCGTTGTTTACCGTTTGACCTTACACGTAATTCAACAATATCAATACATACCTGTAATTTCTAATTCGCCATTGATCTTGTCGGCAGCATCATTAGCAAATGTATACATGTCTTTGAATAGCTTTTTTCTTAGCATAATACATTTAATAAATGCAACGTACAGCTACTAGTGACAGGGTTCAAAAAACACGAAGAACTCCAGCTTGCCTACAGCCTTACACGCTTTCCGCTTATGCATGTGCTCATGTCTACTACATTCAATTGCTCTTTCGTGTGCTGATATCTCAATTAGGTTTTAATCATTTTTTATCTATTTTTGCGTGACTTTTCGATTCATAATAAGCCAATTTATTGGTGCACTGTCGTCTTGTGCAATAGAACTACAAAAAAAATTAACGTGCCAGATGTTTTTGAAGATAATTCCTGGCTGTGGACAAATCGCAGTGCAGCTGATTTGTATCACGAGTGACTTAAGCTTGCAATCTATAAATTCATAAAATTCATAATTACGAATGGTCACAGTGTTTGAGTGAAGTTAAAACACAACTTCTAAAATTTTTAGTTACGAGCTAGCGGGTTTTCACAAGAAATTCCGGCTTTTCTGCAAGCGCTAATTTTGGCATTAGTGCTTCTGAGGGGATACGGAGTCTACTCATTGACAGGTGACCCTCTGCCGGAAGGGAAAGGTGAGCATACAAAGGCCCAGCACTCCGAAACCTTTTGTTTCCAGCAAACGTAGTGCGTACGGACCGAGTGACTGACATAATAAATATCAATCGATTACATGAAGCAAATATTATTTTTCAGCAGTGCTCTTTTAACGAAATAAACAGTGAACTGATCGCCCAATTCTTCAATGCAAAGAGATAATGAAATCAAGTTTTATATTGTGTTACCGGATAGAGTGTACTAGTACTCAAAATCAACCAATATCAACATGATGTTTTGAGGATAGTTGTCCAGAAAGTCGTGCTTGTGTACTTTTTTTCTTTCGAACAGCCTACAGGGGTCTCAAACACGCGGCCCGCGGGCCGCATGCGGCCCGTGACTCGCTGGGACGCGGCCCGCAGGCATCTGGCTACGAATCCCGATTCCCATGTCTCGAGCGCTAGAAATGGCATGCGCCATAGTGATCTCATCTCGTCGATTCACTTTCGCTCGAAAAGTAGCTCTTCTTTTTTCACCTTTTTGCGTAATTTTTACTTATCTGTGTCAATTTGCCATTTGTTTCGCTTTATTTTTTTCTTCCCGGCTTTTTGTAATGTAAAACGATTTCAAGGCTGCAAGCGCGAGCTATTCGTTGATGGATGGATCTCGGCTGCGCGAACTCAATCAGCAGGAGCAACTGACAAAAATTAAGCTACGATCTGGAGATCCTCACCTTCAAAAAATATCATCATTATGCTACACCTAAGGCGGGATGGTGTCATTTGCATATAAACAAAAGAAATCTAAACATGTCACTGGCTAAACTGTGAGTTTACAAAAAGCAAAAAGCACCGATGTCTCTCCTCTTTCAAAGCTTCCCCCCCCTCCCTATCTTACGTTGGCCCTTGACCTTTCGGGTGTAGGCTATCTGGCCCACACACTCAAATGAGTTTGAGACCGCTGGCCTATACAATTAGAGCAAAAACCTAGAGGCTAAGGGCGACTGCTCGCAGTTCACTTGCGTTTGCATGCGCAGTCTGCAAAGATTTCTAAAGTCAGAGCGCTTCAAGCAGTAACTTCTACTATAGAGCACAGCGCCCGTTTTTCATCCGCCGTCAACCAGCAAAACGCCACCCGTTCACCGGCGACCCGCTGTCTGAAGCGGCGAGCGAGCGAACTCTTAATCATTCCGACCCAGCTTCCCTTTTTCTCAAACATAACAAAAAAAACGGCCAACCTAACGCTAGTTACGTAAACCGCGCTATCAAATATCGCCAAGCAGTGAGCCTTAGCTCGCACAAACTCCTTCTTTCTTAACCGTTACCCAATAACCAAACCGCAGCAAGCATCCGCGCGGCGAAATTTTTGCAAGGCGAATGTCGATCTTACTTTCCGGAAGACGCCGCGAGAGGCCCCAAGGGCCAATACCCGCGCGACCACTCACTAAATATCTCCGCCTTCAAGCGAAATCAGGCCTCACAGAGAACTCATCGTCTCGCAAAAGCCCCACATGCAAATGGAAGCGCTTCATTTGAGCTCAGATCCCTTACGAACTGATGCCTTTTACTCTCCCCACCGCCCTCACGGTCCTTACACCCCTCACGCACTCATAGAACTCACGCGCCTCACCGCCCTCCACGCACGTATGCCCTTCAGCACTACTAGCCTCACACTCCTCACGGTCCTCATGCCCCTCACGCCCATCACGCGCTCATACCGCTCACGCATTCATGGTTCTCACACCCCTCACGGCCCTCATGCCCCTCACACACTCACCGCCCTAACGCCCCTCACGCCCCTCACGCACTCAAACCCCTCACTCACTCACCGTCCTCACACCACTGATGGCCCTCACGCACTCGTTGTCCGCACGCACTCACCGCCCTCACGCCCCTCACGCACTCATACTCCTCACACACTCACGCACTCATCGCCCTCAGTTTATTAAAACAGTTTTTTTTCAAAAACGATCAATTTCAAACCAGAACCAAGTCTTTTGTTGTCATCATCACCGGCACGAGGTATCACGTGAAAATATCGCGCCCCTGATTGGATGCAGCCGCTTTCAACGTCTTCGAATTGCTCCGAGTTCTTCGCTCGTTTTGAGCCGGACCCGATCTCAACAATTCGTGTCGATCTAGGGAAAGCTAGGGAACAACCCGCCAGCAACACCGAAATTGCTGAGAAAGCTGCTCCGTCTGAAGGAGGCCTCACGCACTCATGGCCCTCACACCCCGCACCGCCCTCACGGCCCTCATACCCCTCACACCCCTCACGCACTCATGGCCCTCACACCCCTCACGCACTCACGGCCCTCGCGACCCTCACGCACTCACCACCCTCACGGCCCTCATACCCCTCACGCCCCTCACGCACTCATGGCCCTCACACCCCTCACGCACTCACCACCCTCACGGCCCTCATACCCCTCACGCACTCACCGCCCTCACGGCCCTCATACCCCTCACGCCCCTCACGCACTCATTGCCCTCACACCCCTCACGCCCCTCACGCACTCACCGCCCTCACGGCCCTCACGCACTCACGGCCCTCACAGCCCTCACGGCCCTCACGGCCCTCACTCACCCTCACACTCATGAATTTTCCTGGTTCAGAAACTCACTCACCCTCACACTCATAAATTTTCCTGGTTCAGAAACTCACTCACCCTCACCTCACCTGTGAAGATGAGGGTGAGTGAGGGTGAGTGAGGGCCCTCATGAGTGAGGTTTGCCGAGGTATGCATAGGTGTCAAAATGGTTTGTCTCGAGTCGAAGGAGGAGGACGCGGTACAATTTCACAGCACTCATCTTTCGTCAATTTCACGGGACTTGGGCGCGAAAATTCTTCTCACAAATCACAACTCCCGAATGCGGTAGCAGAACCGTTTTGCAGTTTGTTGTACCTTCCAATTTGACTGAGGAAAAAACGGGCATGAGTCACAAAAGACCGACATACACGCGCGAGTGAACAAGCGAAATAGATCGGCAGAGCAGGGCCGACGAATGGAAGGCAGCAAAACGTGCCAGGAAACGCAGGCGAAACACCCTTGTTCTAATCTATCACCATTGTCTCGAACCCCAGCGGTGCAGCTAGCCGCACTTCATTCATACTCCATCTTGATCACCCCACATCAGTGCCGAGCAGTTGTTGGGTTGAGGAATGGGGAATGCATGTCACCAAGGGTACCTGGCCGCGCTTCCGGATGTTTGGTGGGCTTTGGCGGTCCGGAGGAACCGATGCTCGCCAGACACTGAGCTCACCAAGACCTGCGTGAAATCGCTCGGCCCGCAGGGTTGCGCACTTGACTTTCTTCTTGTCACGTGGGCTCGAGCTCTGTCGAGCGTCAAGCCAGGGACATCGCGGAGCCCACTCTGACATCCCAGACTTGGGCTATTCTGCGGATGACAAGGAGACACGTGGTGTGCAACGAGCTTGAGTAAACTTAGAGCGGTAAACCAGCGGCCAAAAATGGCACCCCCGGTTGCCGCCATCTTGCCTGTTTGCCACATTAGTGATCACGTGACGTTAAGATGGCTGCGCCCAAAGGTGGGCCAGATCAGATTGGCCAGATCGCAGTCAGCAGATGGGCACTCTGGGGCTGCGTTCCAATCGTACTCGAATGGAGCCGAGTTAGTCCGGCGGATCAAGTCACGTGACAAGACAGATACAGCAATGCTGGACGCGGGTAGGTTTTCGAACGCAACGGGTACGAGAACTTCACCCAGGAGTGAGATAGAAGCTGCGTTCGATTTACTTGCACCTCCTGCACCGGTGCAGAAAAGTGTGAGGCAGTCTACTTCCGGTATATGTATTGAGATACGACCGGAAGTACGTACCGCCTCACACTTTTCTGCACCGGTGCAGGAGGTGCAAGTAAATCGAACGCAGCTTCTATCTCACTCCTGGGTGAAGTTCTCGTACCCGTTGCGTTCGAAAACCTACCCGCGTCCAGCATTGCTGTATCTGTCTTGTCACGTGACTTGATCCGCCGGACTAACTCGGCTCCATTCGAGTAAGATTGGAACGCAGCCCCAGAGTGCCCATCTGCTGACCGCGATCTGGCCAATCTGATCTGGCCCACCTTTGGGCGCAGCCATCTTAACGTCACGTGATCACTAATGTGGCAAACAGGCAAGATGGCGGCAACCGAGGGGGTGCCATTTCCGTTGCAGGCAGTGGGTTCCGGTTTACCGCTCTAAGGTAAGACTCAAGCTCGTTGGTGGTGTGGTGTTTCATTATTCGAACCTACCTCGTACGCGCGCAACCGCGCTTATTATAAACACTTCACGCTCTCTACACCATGGTAGTTAACGAAAAAAAACAACAACAACAACAACAAAAAAACACGTCTATAGTTTGTTTCTATTTGAGCAGGTGTCATCTCTTATCTTAAGTCCTCGTTAGTTTTGCCATTCAAATCAAATCAAATCAAATCAAATCAAATCAAAGTTTATTCAGATTGTCATCCCTATTTTAGAGTTACGTGACTGATAGTGCGGGAACATTTGCTTTTGGACATGGTCCATTTTATTGCTTTCTTCTCTCTCATACACACGCTCTTTTTTACTTTCTCAGCTGTTTCACTCGATTTCTTGCCCTCTGGATTTAATTGTTTCACAGTCTGTGTACCGGAGTTTTTACTTTACGACCGTTGGTGGGGATCAAAATTACGTTCGAAACCTTTTTATTTTTTATTTTTTTATCATTACCATAATCTAAACCAGTGGTTATCAACCATTGATGTTTCGCGGACCCTTTGTAAATCGGCGGAGATGATGGAGGACTCCGTTCGTGGTGTGGGGAAGGGAAATGTATACGTTAATTTTGATAATGATTTAATAAATGGGTCTAACTAAGCGCTAGTGCGAAGTAGACTTCTCTCATTGATATGCACGTGAGAAAACTGACCAAAAAATAAAAACGTTTCTTTTGAACCTGAAAAAAAAAAGACTAGATTTTATTGCCGGGCTCAACTGATGAGGCGGGGTTTCGCGGACCCCTGAATGCCTTCAGGACCCCGAAGGGTCCGCGGACCCCCATTTGAGAACCACTGATATAAACCCTTAGATGCAGCTTGCTTGTATACTTTCTTTTTTTGGAAGTGGCTGTCACGGTCGATTGGACCTTTTCTATATTGGGGGCTTACCGGCAGGATCTTGAAGTGTCGGGTCCAGCGGATTTTACCTGACTCCTAAAAGCCTAACGTGCGTTTTCACATGACACTTTCGCGGAGCAGGGATGGGTGCAAGCTTAGAAACGTATTCTACGTATGAAAAAAAAAAGATTCTTATAATTGGAAATGTTTTTTGAAAAATGTATTTGTTGGTTGATCCCGTCGAGCCTGCAATGGACGCGAGTGAATTGATTTGAATTGAATTTTATTTACCAGCGCCATAGAGACGAACGGGGCAGACAAAAAAAGTCACAATAGTACGTCTTGACAGAGTTCCTGCCCCCAACAAAGTTGGCAATAGTGGATTTATTAGTGAAATCTGTGAGACAGGTCCTCATAATCAGCTGGGGGAGTAATGAGACCCTTGTTTGTAGCCTATCAAATAATAGTAATGCAGGGATCAGGTCTGACGAAGAAACAAAAATGGTTATTTAATTATTGTTGGAATGTAATCTATGTCAATCTTTCACTTAGCACATGCTGGACTCGCAGTCCCAAAGATCAGGAGTTGGCCACCTGGAAGGTATGCGAATTCTCTCCAGCATATTTCCCAGTACATTAAAAGGAAAAAAAAAAGACACACTGTGAGTAAAAAGATTTAATCAATCATAAATAAAAAAATTAAAAAACTAGTTTTTTTTTTGCGGTACTTAGCCGCAGGCTACGTCGATATGCAACAGCATTTACTGTCTTGTGCGGAGGCCTGCTTCTCTAAACTTGGCTTTCTTTCCTCAGGCGTCTTCTTTGGCACGTCGAGCACGGTCATACTCAGCACGTTGCCCCTTCTGTTCAGCTATCTCCTCTTCAGTCCGTTCCCTTCCTCTTGGGGGGCTTGTGAAGACTGCGGCGCATTGAGGGAAAGTCTCGTCCTGGGACCTACCTGCATATATGCGCGCGATAGAGGGGGAGAATTTCACACGCACTTCACTCTCCCATGCGCGCTGTAAGGAGACGAAGACGGCACGTGTACCTCACTCTTCCGCGCATGCGCATGCATTTCGATGTTAGGACCAGAAAGAACTTTTCAGAGAAGAGGGGGGGGGGGTTGTGACTCAAAGAAATTTTTCTCATTAACAGAAGAAACAAGGGGGAATGTAAGATGATGCAAATCAATGATTACTTCTAACACGGGCTACAAAAATAACATGGAAATGGCAGGTTAACAGAAACCCCAAAACATTGCAAGTCATTGCACAGACTTAAGCGAAATGCAACAAGACCAGAAAAGAAAATTCAAAGAGTAGAATTATAGTGGGGCTTCGGCGCAACACGAGCATTATGTTTTATACCTCGCTCGAGGTGAGTGCCGCAGCGGCTGTGGTTTGTGCGCGGTGTTATCCCCACTGAAGTACGAGCTCGCTCCAACTTCGCCAGAGACTGACTGCGTCAGCTGGGCATATTTACCATGCTGACTGCAGATTACAACAAAGTATGCAGCGCGAGAAATGTGTCATCAGTTCTTTACTGGGTCGTCGCTTATGACCCGAATTGCTTCGCGGACGTGTGCTCCGAAATCTATTTCAGTGACTTAGTTAATGTTCTCTTCTCTAGCAGCGGGTCTATTTTAATGAGGAAGAGCAACGGCTCTTACGTACGATCACAACGCGCCATCCAGATGTGCTCGAAAGGCCCGCGAAGCCGGCAACTCTCGACGAATGCGGTCGGTTCTCAGCAGGGAGGCTCACGTGCGCAAAGCGTCGTACGCAAACGAGCGCTCTCGTTCCTTATCGAAAGGGGACAGGACACACGCGAGACAGCGAGAAACGCTTGAAAGTCCGCGCGGAGCCAACACTGCCTAGAATAATCAAAGACCGCGCACTTACATCTCAACATAGAATAGTTTCATTTGCAACATACATCTTCTTGTACAGTACAATAACGAGCTGGTGGAAGCCTCAGGGGTTTGTGTGCCTAGCTCGGCAGGTGGCGAAAATTCGGTATATTTAAAATTATACACAATTATGTAAAGAGTTTTCATTCAAGGTAACATATCATACAGAGCGACATCTTATATAGATCACAAAAACACTAAGCGAAAACAATAAAAAGCACGGAATATATTAGATTCTAAAGCAATTAGTGAGAACAATAAAAATAAAGTACGTGACAAAACAAAACAAAGAACATCTTACTGCCTTAAATGCTTTAACGATTTCCTGAGCTTCTGTCTAGAAGTTATAGAAATAAACATGTTGTCCGGGAGGTCACTGAAAAGATGTGGTACATAATAGATGCGCATACGCTCGCCGTATTTAGTTCTAATTCTCGGAACATCATATCGAATTAAAGGTCTCAGTGGCCGCTGTAGAGTGTGTGGCGTTTCAAAAGCAGCATTCCAGAAATGTTTACGTATCACCGTTTCTCTAAAAGCCAGACAAATGATGGCAGATGAAGTGCGCTAAATATACATCACCGTGACTTTCAACCGTGAGATCGAACGCAGACCCGGATTGGAGACGAGTGCTGCGTCAGTACTCGGCTGGTCGTCGTGTCCAATCAACGCGTAGAAGGACGCTCGGCTCCAATTGCTGAGTTGCCTACATCCGACTGCGATGACGTCACGTAAAAGTGAAAGAGACTGCTAACAGGCTCTGATTATTATCGGTGCTGTTGGCCCAACGAAACAACTGTCAGCCGCAAACTTGAAACCATAACCATAAAAAAAAGAAGAAAAAAAAACTTAAATAATTAAACGGTTTCTGATTCCACGCGACTACTCCGCAAATGTATGACATAAACCCACGCAAAGGTGTCTAGACAGCTTCCGTGCCACGGTAAAGTAGATTAGCGACGCGTGTCAACATCATCCGGTTGCATTGAGACCGTTCTTTCATACGGATGGGAACTTTTATTAGCACCATCAAAGAGCTCAACTTTAAATGTGTTACATACTGATTAGCTATCAAAACGAGAAAAAAAAAAAGCGAGGGCTACTTGCAGACCATTTGGATGAGTTTTACCGTATTTATTCAACTATTTCATCCATCCAGTTGTCATTCACCCTTCATTCCCTTTGTCATTCACCCTTCATTCCCCTGTCATTCACCCTCCATTCCCTCTGCGCTAGTACACTTTTGTTTCTTGGTGACTTTTCCCCCACATAATAAACGTGTCTGAAGTAGGCTTAAGTCAACAGTCAGCTTCGTTGTCTGTAGGTTCACACAAGGAAGGTTAAAATGCCGGGAAAGTTAATGGCGTCTGCCATCTCCGGTGTAGATGGCTATTTCGGCCAGTGTTGCAAGCCTGGGGTGTTCAACGTGTGTCACGCTGCAGCGATATCACAACCGCACGCCGGTACCATGCTCATCCGAACTGAAACGAGCAGGAGCTCCGGTGTGCTAGTCCGCTCGGCCACTGTGTGGATAACCTTTGGCTCTCCCTCCACGTGCCCGGTGCCGAAGCCCACATTCCCCGCCAGTCTGGGTCCCTTTGAACCCCGTCACGTAAACAGCGCCGAGGATGGCATGCCCCGCTTGTCTATACCGGCGAACATCCATTGATGTTCGCGTTACAGTACCGAGCCTGGATTTCGCGCCAGGCTGGCACCGTGGAGCTCGCCCGTGTCCTTATATGGGCATGATATTCTCGGTGGGAGCGAGAGGGGGCGCGAGACGATAGGATCGGGCTGGCTATATAACGAGGTGGCAGGCGGGGGTCTAGAACAGTTTCCACTTCACAGTCTTCAATTGAGAGTCTTGAGTCTTGATTTGACGGTCTTCAGTTAGGAGTCTGGAGTAATGAGTCTTGCAAAGACAGTCTCCATGGGGTCTTTATCGGGAGGCTTCAATGGGAGGTCTTACCGCCGAATTCACAGACCTCATCAAATTGAGGGTCCTCCACTTCCTCGAGGAGTGCTGAGGGTCGGCGCATGACAATCTGCGATATACGGCTCCGCCGTCGCGATTGGTCAACGCCTGACTCTTCAGCTGCCTGTCCTCGAGTTGACAGTCGCCATGCGGACCCTCAATTTGAGTGAGGTTTGTCGGAAGTCTCGACGGTTGAGTCTCGACTCGTAGGTAGTCTTTAGTAGAGGGTCTTGATTCATGGAGGGAGCCGTTCAGCTGCAGCCGCCACCGGAGGAGAACGGGACTTGGGGCGACGGAATGTGAGTGAATAAACTATTTGATTGCACTTGCTGTGTTGTGTGATTTCCTTGGGAACGACTGGAGCGTGGCTGGATCGAATGGAGCAAGGTGGAACGATCCCACAACTGATCGCCGGATAGTTCAGTCTCGCAGGTCGATCACTTCCGAGTCGCGACGGATATTCTACGGTATTTCGCGCGTTTTTCTCTTTGAAGGAACCGCATGAATCCGTTTCTTAACATATAGTGAGATGTAATTTAGCTCAAAAGCGTAATTAAATTGTGAATATTTTTTTCCGTAGAAATAGGAAAGAACGAATTTACCTAAGCAAAACACGACAAAGAAAAAAAAGTATTTTCCCAGTACGTTAAACCTAGTTCACGTGAAACTATGAAATGATTTGGTGGGCGACCGTGTCGTTCAGTTAGGCAAACTGGAAGAGACAAAATGTAAGCCAATTTTATTTCCTTTACCTTACCCCCGTTGTTTTGTCGTAATAAACGTCGAAGTGACCCACGATACCGTTTGATGATTTTGTGAACAAAATACTTAGCTGGACGTTCGTCAAAAAAAAGCAAAAAAAATTGTTATTTAGGTTGATATTTTATTACCTTTGAATAATAAATTTGCCCCCTTTCTGGCATTTATTAACACATCGCGCTATGACTAAAGCAAGTCATAGCGCGATACGGCAAGAACGCGATTTTTGCGGCCCCTTCAAAGAGCTCAAGCCGCGTATAGGCCCCTTGTTACAACACAAACTTGACAATACAGAAGTTTGATCCCGGGCGCTGCGTTCGTGCATTCGCGTAACTGTTACTGCGCAGATGCACGATGCACGTTAACGGCCCCGGGTTGACAGTCGTATTGCACCGCTACATGTCGAATGAACAGCCGACCCATCAGATGCCTCTTGCGGCGGGCGCACTTCCCGCCGTCGAAACATCCGTACAACGAGCATAAAATGGACTTTTTAAAGACATGAAAAGGTCGTTTTTGATTCACTCCTCCAAGACATTTGCCGCACAAACCAGTCCAGTCCGTTTCACTTCTCAGTCCAAGCGCGACCGACGATCCGATGGAACCAATTCGAGCAGTGCCAAAAGTGCTTCGTCACGGCGCTGCATCGTCCTTGTGGTTCTGCCATTGCATCGTCGACTAAACCAGTCACGCGCGAGAGAAATCTTTTTATGACCCGGCGCTATCTTTGTCTGCGCGTGCAAAAAACGGTTCCCTAAAGCTCTCTAGTATCGCTCTGCAGCCAATCGGATTGCTCCTATAAGAAAGCGGAAGAACCAATCACAGAGCAAGAAACGCGGAGGTGCCTTCCTTAAAAGCTGTCTCTGATTATAGTCTTTTTGTTTTTGGTCCTTTGCAGAATCTAAGTTAACGAAGTGTGTGTATGGCTATTGAATATAAAATACTTGTTTTTCGTTCAGGCGAAGATATAGCGCCGACTTCGCCTCATCGACTCGTTGGATGCCGCCAGCGGCAGCGAAATCGGCGTCGCCCACTCGCAAAACTCGGCCTCGCTGTTTTTGCGAGCCAACCGCACTCGCACAACTCGGTTTCTGGGTTTGTCCCATGGCCCAGAGACGACATAAATTATGCGGGTACCCGGGAGGAACGCTGGCCGACGATCACGTAAACTAACGGGAAGTCCAACTTCGACCGCGGGCACGTTGAACCTCCCCGAAGGGGGGGGGGGGGGCATCGCGCTCCACGTCGAGATCGTCTCATCTTTCCTCCTTCCCTCTTCCATCTCTCTCAACCGCTTTCCTTACTCAGAGTTGCCAACCGAGGCAGGACGTGTCGGTTTACCTCTTTTCTCATCCTCTTCTTCTTTTTCTCACTGAGAAAAAAAAAGAAAGAAAGAAAGAGGCAGCTGGAGCAAAAGGAGGCTACGTCCACGGTACAGAAGGTGAAATTAAGGAAGTACCATACTTCAGCAACTCAAGAAGCAGGAACTCTCGTGAAATCGCATCCTTTTGCAACACTGGCTAAACTGATTGACCAGTGCTGGGGAGTGTCTTGGGAACGCTACAAGGTAAGGCAAATGTTTCCTCTTGCCTCCGCGTGCTTTTTTCTTCGCTTAAAATGGAAGCTTTCCTCGACACATTTATATCTCCTTTATTTTTTGTTTGTTTGTGCAAGACAGCGTGATTGAAACAAGGGGCAATTAAATAGAGAAACATGGCCTGATTTTTTGTCTTCCGTGCAGTTCCGATTGCTATATCGAAATAGTTCTCTCTCATAATTACTCGCATGACTCGCAGCTTCGCGTGATCAGCCTGCACAACTATTTTCTATGTAATGTACACGGATGCACGACGAAATGTTAAACCACAAAAACCGCTCAGATTGCTTGGGCCGGACGGAACGTTATCCTGGAGTTACCGAAGGGGCTCAGTCTAGTACGTATAGTTAAAAAAGACAACCAGATCCGCTATCCGTCGTCCTCTAGCAAGCCACATGGAAACATGATGGTTTTAATGGAATTTACCATAGACATGCTCAGGTACGACTCCAAAGAATACGCTGTCTGCCTCCAATGACCGCACCATGGCTGTTGTATCTTTGGCACCAATGTGTCCGTCTTGTGTCTGACATATAGGTCAAGCACAAGACGAACACGCTATAGCGTTTTACGCGCTGTTTCCTATTTTGTTAACTGATCATGAGCAGGGGGACAAATAGCGGAAGTTTCCCAACGAAACCAAATGTGGTCTTCTGCAATAGTTTTGCTTTCCTGCTTTTATTACATCAGAAAAGAAGCTAGCGTTTTGCCTCTGAAATGTGCCATCTTCCAGCGGAAACTTTGGCTAACACAATATCACTTTACCGTGTCGCCGCCTGAAAACTCAGAAGCGGACATCGGGTTTCGTAACGCTGTGTTCGCTGTTGTCGGTTTCGAGGTCCATGACAATGCCAGCTGGGAAAGAGTTTGCGGAACCGCAGACTGAAAAGGCTACGCAATGTTTATGCAAGGTTTGAACGCCCGCTGATACAACAGCTCGGATGCATAGATCCGTCTCACAAATACCGCTGACACACTATTGGTTCCTTAGTCAATCCGGAAGTATAGAATTTTGGTTGTATTTTAAAAGCTCTTATCAGCAGTTTTGAGAATTTCCAAGCAACAGCTTTGTTTAGACTTGAAGCTGAGTAAAGTGCTGGAATAAAGTTCCGCGTGTTATTCCGACATGTCCACGAAACAATCACCTCCAAAGCAGGCAGAGGGGGGGGAGGGGCATGGGGCCCAACCCGCCCCCCCCCCCGAATTTTTCCTTTTGCTGAGACTTCCTCTCCCCCCTCCTCCTCATACAGCATACTGTCATGGGCGCCCCCCCTCCCCGAACCAAAATCCTGACTACGTGCCTGCTCCAAAGGCTTCACATATCTGTCGTCACCGACATCGTGCGGCGTGGCTAAGTGTTGCCATTATTTTCTTGTCGATAGCTTTGGTTCATATATATACTGTAAACGACTTAATTTTCGCGGGCTCAAATTTTCGCGAATCGGGCCAAAGCTGAAAATTTGAAATTATTCGCGAGTTCTAATTTTCGCGAATCGAGTGCAGCTTCCGTAGCGTTCACATATTGACCGAATTATTCGCGGGACGTATTTTTCGCGAATTGTAGGCGATTCGCGAAATTCGCGAAAATTAAGTTTTGCGAAAATTTAGTCGTTTACAGTATATATATTTTTTTCTTTTTTTTTTAATTTCGGAATGATGATGGGATTTCGGGCGTGGTTGTTTGAAGTCATTCCCGACTTCAGAGGGGTCGAATTATTTTTGCGAGGAACAAAACGACGGAGGTAAACAACCATAAAAAATTAATCGCGTGCTCTGTCCGCACAAAAAGGGCAACCTTTTAACGGACGTAGCACATTTTGTAGTCTTCTTGTTCCGAATATACAGGCCAGAGTTTCACGCATGGTAATTGAAGAAAGGAATGAACAAAAGAACAACGGAGACGGCTCACGCAATACGAGTGATATATATATATATATAATATATATATATATATATATATATATATATATATATATATATATATATATATATATATATATATATATATATATAAAGCGCTTTATACTTTGAACGACACGTTTCCATGATGGGCGAACAAGCAGACAGGCATATGCGAAATTACATTATTGATCGAAACGCCAGAAGACAGCCTTAGAATATCGTACCAATCGCTCAGAACCCGTGAACATTCGATTTTCTGCGCGAATGTTTGTGTGAACGGATCTGCGATTTCCCACAACCCGCAAAACCGTAGCGAAATAGTTGGAACGCAGCGAAAAGACTGGAGAAGAAAAGAAAAAGAAGAAAAAAAAAGAAAAGAACAGTGCCAAAGAACAGTGCCAACAGCTGCTGCAGCAACACGCAGGAAGCATTCCTCGAGCCTCCTCTTCGCTGTGTAGTACGCGCGTATTTCCCCCTTCAGAATAACTGGGCGAGGTCTTTCACCTCTCGTTTCAGCCGTGCTCCCTCCCCTTCCTCCCGGCGGTCTCATCTATGCGAGTGTCGTTCCGAGGGACAACAGCCAAGAGAGCGGCGGCCAAACAAATAAAATTGCATTCCAACTTCGTAAGCCAACCTGAACACCCAAAAGAGAGGAGCGGAAGACGAGAGGGCCAGCTAAGACGGCCAAAGAGAGAAAGAAAAAAAAGTAAAAGAACGAAACAAACAAACCTCCCCGAGAGAGAAAAAAGCGCAGCCAGCAGCAAGGAAGATCCAAATGCCAGCTTGTCGCTGTGAGTAATCTACTGTGATTGAACTGAGCGATTGTTTTTCCAGCAAACCCGAACAGGAGGAACCGAAGGAGCGACGGAGAAGTGTTCTTCCCCGTTCTTCCCGCTATTGCGAGAATTCTACCAATCAGGGAAGTTTTCTCTCCTTCTTCTTTCTCTCTCTCTCTCTCTCTTCTTTCTCTTCTTGAAGGTTGCAAATCCTCACGGATATGTGTTTTTGGCTGTTGAAAGTGTGCACGTGCAACAATTGAAAGAAAAAAGACAAAAAAAAAATGTCGTATTTTTTGGGGCCTAAGATGTCACGATGTTTTTGTTTCTTTCTTCAGTTGTACCAGAGTTCGGTCGGTTCTTCTCCGAGCAACAATGGCCTCGGTGCTTGCCTACTTGAAAATAATTTTCTGAATGACAAAGGGCAGGCTCGGACAACCTGACGATGGTGTTTTTCTCTACCGCCAAGACCAGGAAAGGGAATGGCCCGACAAGTAACCAGTTGTGTCATTTCTTTGAGAAAAAGTGTTCGCTTTAAAGGCGCCCTGTTGAGGTTTCTGAGATCGCCTAAATATGGCGATAACTCACTCTGCGGGCTCTAAGCATTCTAGAAATCCATATATCATAACAATGCGCGGCCGATTTCCTTATTAAAAAAAAGCAATCAAAGATCGATATTATCTCCGGCGATGGGAGGAGCATAATACTACCGGCAGACAGGACGGCATGTGTCCAATGAAAATGCGACATTTCGTTGAGATTGCAAACGCTGTTATTACACAACGTGTATGCTTTTGTAGATGATAGAAGAAAGTAAGAGTAGTCGAAATATGTTTTTGTTTTCGCGGAGAGGGAACATAATGATACAATAATCGCCTCGAAAACAACAAACTGTTTTTTCTTCTTTTGTTTCTTTTTGTTTTTTGCGGGAGTGATGTGTCTCGTCGTCAGCTCTCGAGTGCGCGCTCGCTGGGTTGGTTGACTCGTAGTCGGGGATGTACGGGCAACGAGCCGCGCGCATTCGAGATTTCACTCCGCGGTTTTACTGGTCAGAGGCGCGAGGATCCTTCGCTTGCTATTGGCTGACAGTGGTCCTGTTTTTGGAATAAGCTCCTCCCATCACCGGAGATGACATCGGTGTGTAGCGAGCGATCTCTTGATTGCTTCTTTTAATAGGGTAATTGGTTCGCGTATCGTGGTGATTTAAGAATTTCTAGGATGCTTAGAGCCAGCAGAGTGAGTTATTTCTCTATATAGAACATCTCAAGAACCTCCTGAGTGTACCTTTTAGACTTTGACCGCTGCGCAGTTGGCAATTCTGGTTCCAAGACTATAGGTAGTTTTAGCATGGTACTACCGGAGGATACCGCGGACGCGGCAACGTTCTTGGCGCGATCAAGAGCATGCTTTGACGATGGCAGCGCTAGCTGCTTCCGGTAGTATAACACCGCTCTGTGTGGTAGCCTGCGGTAACGCTATGCTAAAACTATTTCTTTACGTAGGTCGCGTCTTTCCATATGCCCAATGGTCGGCTCTTTCTGCGCTTCCCAGAGGAGGTAATCCAACATAAAAACTTTCCAGTACACTCAGTGAACGTCGGAGACAAAACGCACAGGAGAGCACGAGAGCCGGCTGTCGAAAGTGTCACGAAGACAGAGCGGCGCAACTTGACGCGCTTTTGCAGACCTCGCCGCATTTACACTTTGAGCGAGACCCGGATCCGAGAAAGCGGCTCGCGGCGGTAGTGGTTAACTGTTGAAGGCGCGGTGGTTGGTGAACTTTATTTTTAGAGAGCGACCTGGAGAAAAGCAGCGGCCCTTTGAATTCGCCGGTCTCGCTTCCAGCCTCTTGCGGCGCAGCAGAAAAGCGCCGCGGTGGCGTCTGCCGCGACCGGTAAGAGTCGACGGGGCAGAACTCCCCGGAACTGCCTTGGCGTTTCGCGCACTCGAGTGCCGGCTGCAGCTGGGGCGGGGAGGAGTCACCGACTGCGGCTTCGACCCTTCTTCCTCAACGCGACGCTTTCTCTCAGCTTTCCGGCCACTGCATTCTTCTCAACGCCGCTTTGCAGTGCTGACGCGTCCCAGAAGCGAGCGCGGTTTTGCTTGTAGTTTGTTGGCGATCAAAATGGACGCTCCAACAGCGAAGCCTGACTGGCAACTGGAACAGCTGATTCGATCCTTTCTATAATTAATTTACTACACCGTAAATTCCTCTGATGAGTATGATTTCCCGCAAAGGCGGGCGGTGAATTACTGCACCCTAGCAACAACGTCAGTCGTACTGAACTGACGATGTTCCCTTCCAGAAATTTCCAGTGAAGAAGTCCAGCGAACGCGCGACACCCATATGTGTTCCACGGGCGTAGGACAAAATGGTCCCGGACAAAATTGCTCCGGACAAAATGGCACCGGACAAAATAGTCCCGGACAGAATGGTCCCAAGCGCAAACCCGGACAAATGGTCCCAAGTGATTTGTTGGTACTTTGGGCGCTCTTTGAAGTTTTAGTGAACTGCCACTCTGAAGATTTATTACACTGACATGTAATGTATATTTTAATGCATTTAAGGTTTTTGCTATATATTTGAGAAAACCACTAAAAAAGCCAAAAGTAAATTTAAGTTCTATTATCGCTCACTTGTCTTATATGTCTCCTATTCGCATAAGTCAGAGCACTGTACAAAGCTGGAGCTTGGAAGTCACTACACAAATGCACACGCACACACTAAAAGCGCAAGGTCACGATACACTCTGGGATTGATCGAACTAGCCCGTAAAAACATGCACATAAAAGTCTACGAACGCCATTAGTACGTTTTGTTTTCAGCACTGCTTGATTGGCCCTATCAGCTCGTCTGCTGCACCGTGACTTTAGTAAAACCTAGTACACTCACGCCTCGGTAATATGGATACCCCGCTATATGGACACCATTTTCGGAGACAAACTGGGAAACCACCTGCATTTTTGTCTCGTAATTATGGACAACCCAGATTATGAACGATTTTTTGGGGGAACGAAGGTGTCCATATTAACGAGAGATCACTGTATAGGCGCGAGAAAAAATGCAAGAAAATCCGACAGTATTTTTCATAATTTCGGATCATAAACATGCTACATATTTGTGATGGCGTGCGTGCAGTCGTGTATCGCTACTGCGTTATGCACGTCAAAGACCCCAGGCTTGCAGGGGTACTGCACTGGCAAAATTTGTCGTCTATAGCGTAAACCAGTGTCGCCGCCCTCAAAGGAAGACCGACCTTTTGCTGTATAAACTATAAACACAAACGTCGACATTCTTTGTTTTTGTGATGGCGTGTTATGGAAGAACGTTTTTCTTGTGTTATGTAAAATATTATAAACACATTATTTGGTATATGTACTGTGGGATTTCGCTTACCTTACTGCGCCGTGAGGTAGTTCCCACTCCGTAGCTCGCTGTTAAGAACTGCTGCGGCCGGGTCCGCCCGAATGCTGCCGTGGGCTCCGATGGAGAATAGTCACTGCGAAACACAGTAATTTCGAAGAAGCGGGTCTCGCCCCCACACTTACTTCGTTCGTCGCCCAAACAAATAAAAGAAAATAACGGAAAATGTTGGTGCCGTCGTATCAGATAGATTCACCTGGAGGGGCCCCCACTACCGTACTAGGCAGCTTCGTGGAAAGGGGAAGCTGAAAAAAGAAAGAGGCTTCGAGGACCAGAGCCTTTCCCCAACGAGAGTCCCGGCCACCGTTCGGGGCCGGCTTATCTAGCCTACGGAGATGGACGCGCCCGGTATGGTGGTCTGGGTTAACCCGCAGATGGGTTGCGTCCACTATCATTTCCAAGGGCATGCCGGAGGTGCGTTTACTCAAAAGGGCGAGGGAGACACCACGCCCTCCAGGAATGCGGCCTCGCCTCGTATCCGGGAATCCGGCGCCATAGCGATCCCCACGGCCAGTATGTGCTAGGACTAAATAGGGAGACAGGGAGCCCGAGGTTCCCACAGTACTTGTGTATTATTTCAATATACTTCTTCCTTCTTCTTATCTCAGCTACTGAAATGCAATCTGTTTTTAATTGAATATGTAAACTTTAAAATGGTTAGTGTTTAGTAACTTAAGTATTCAGCAACACATTTTTTCCCCTCTATGTTCAATTTGGAGCAAGTGCGAACAATCGACTTACCCTCGAAGAACAAGCAAACAAAGCCTCAAAATTTGCTTGGGACCATTGTGTACGGGTTTTCGCTTTCAATCATTTGATCGCGACCATTTTGTCCGGGGCCATTTTGTCCAGGAACATTTTGTTCGGATCCCGTTTTCCACCTGCTGTTTGCAGCGTACGCTTAACGATGTAGCATGCTAAGCTCACTGAACAAAAGAAGCTTAAAGCGTCTGTTATTGTCCCTGCAGTATATTCTAAACTTTCGTTCCCTGCTGATCTACGCTAACAGGCTCATTGAAGTTTGGAGATATTTGCTTCGACAGTTGCTCAAGTTCTTTCGATAGATAAGAATGGGCTCTAACACTATAGTCTTAGGGTATGCTTGAAACAGAAACTACCCTAAGTGTGTAACAAAGTTTCGAGACATCGCTTTGGCATGCAACGAATGACGGCGCTGCCTGATGTTTCCATTTTGCGGCACATATGGCACCAGTGAAGCGGCGATTTTTTCCCCACCTTAAACTGTGCAAGAAAAAGGCGAGAGGTGGTATGCAAAGAATGGCGTGCCTGGCAAGTGCTGGAGCCCCATTTGCGGTTGATGTACTTTGAAATGCATGCCGCGTTTCACAAAGGGAAATACGGCCGTTTGACGTTATCACTGAGCATGCGAACAGTGAAGCGACACAGCGGGCAGAAGCAGAAAATTGTACAAGAATCCTTCCTCTCTTTATTTACCATATTGACTTCCTCGCCCCTTCTCTATCCTGTTTGATTTCATGAACTTCCTTTCCTTCCCCGGCGCAGAAAACGAGCTCTGTGGGATGGTTAACTCCATCGTTTATTACACGGTTGCAACCTTTCACCATATTTTTCTCTTTTTCTTTCTTAATGTCACAATTGGTACGGTATCAGGATAACACTATTTTTGCTAAAACTTGCCATTCAACCTAAAGCTACAACCTACCCCCGTGTCTCGAAAAGTCTAAAAACACGCACTTGTAAGTCGGATTCCAACGTAGAAGTTTTGACAGATCTATCTTTATTTAAGACTGGAGTAGACTGAGACGCTATCTCACTCAAATATTGCCTCGACTGATCGTATAAATTTACTCGTTTTTTTTTTTCGTTGGTCACCATTAAAGTTTTAGCCTACAAACGGGTTCGTACATGCTGCATTAAATATCGTTTCGGCAACCGAACTATCAGGATCGCTAAACCTGTCGAAGTTGGCCGCTCAGACTCTCGCGCATATTTTATCTGGAACCAGTGACGCTCGGTGACAGCTCCGTCGACGTTGACACCTCCTTGAGTAATCGAAACCAAAGTGCCCCTCCGTCTTGTGTCACTCCGAGACTCCAACGAAGCAGGTGGGACGTCTCGTCGGCGCATTGTGAGTCGACCGAGATGTCAAGTTCCCGCGCTAGGTTTTTCGCTTCTTTGTTAATCGCCGGCAGCCGACGGCATCGAAAGCACGCACCTAACTTGAATGCATTCTACTCCTATTGTGCTGGTTTGTTCAATTTTCTTTTTTCGTGGCGCTATTGTACGAATGATTTAACTTTATCTATATAGTTTTTTTTTTTCTCGTCTAGTTAAAGCATGGGGGAGCTCCGATAGAGGACTAGCAGGGCGTGAACCGCAACACGCAATATATCGGTTCCGTCGTCGAAGGCAGTGAAAATAACACTCCAGGAATCGGAATATTAGGGCTTTGTTGGCGTATGAGTAGATGCGCGAACTCTGAAAGGTCTGAAGAAAAGATGAACTAGAGATGGACAGAAAAAATGGATGACCGTATCCAAGCGCGTCAGCGTACACTGACAGACAGATTACAGAAAATAGGTGAAAAAATTACAGGAATATACATTGGTGTATTCTTAGGGAATGCGTCAGCATGGCCCTTGGGAAACGCCACACAGTCCCCCTTTGGGAAACCCTAAAGGTACGGCCACACTAGCGGCAAAACGCGGCGTACCGCCTTGCCGCAAAACCTGCTCCGCGGCAAGATTTTCCTCCCGCGAAACGTATGGGCTCCGACGCTATTTTGTAGCGCGTGCCGCGAGCAAGTGGAGACAAATCAGAGGCACCGCATTCAGTGACGTGAACAATTCAATGGCAACGCTTTTCCCGCCGACCGAGCGTTGTTTTTGGGCTGCCAGCCGCCATGAGTCTCGCCCAGGAAAGTCAAGGCAGCAAGGCATGCACTGGCTTGCCCTTCAACGTTTCGGTAGCGCCAGGCCGGGCGTACCTAAAATCTTCGTCTTCGACCCTTTTGAGCGCGGCGACGTCGCCACGCTAGAGAACACACGATAATAATAATTTTGACGATCGCGAGGAAGTCGTTGTCTGGGTCAGCCATCAATGGAGAGGACGAGCGCTGCCGCAGGAGCCGAAGGCCGAAGCGAAAAGCACGCACAGTCTGGCAGCCACGTGCTGTCACGTGACTGCCGCGGCGAGCAAACCGCGGGTTGGTGTGGCCCTTCCACGCGGTAAGGCGGCACGCGGTCCGCCACGTTTTGCCGCTAGTGTGGCTTTACATTAACACATTAAAATTAAAAAAAAGACAAATGTCGTTACGTAATGTGTCACGTGCCGTTTCATTTCTCGAGATCTTCAACATTATGCTTCGCCTCCAAGTTATTACAAAAGAAACAAGCTTCTTTGCTATCCAGAGTGCACGGAGTATAGGGATGTCTCGGTATTCCATTGTACGTTCGCATGTGGGGTGTTGTGCAATTACTCATCGCTTGTTGCGCCATATGCATGATTGAGTATGTTTTTGCAACATGGCTGCCGCTGAGTTACCTTTTATAGCGCATCGTGCCCGGAAGTGACCCCATTTTGCTTTTGTGTACCTCGCGGAGAGCCGTTCCCGATTAATGGGTTATAATGAGAGCGCATATACGTGGTGTTTCAGCAGCGACTGAGGTTATTTTTAAAAAGCGGAAAACTTAAAATAATAATGATAAAAAATATTCCTTCGAGATAACGTTATACACCGCGGCGGACGCCAGGTAAAGAGTGCAAAGTAATAATTAGTAAATAATTAGTGGAATTTAGATAACTGATTTAGTAATTATTACTTTGCACTCTCTACCTGACGTCCGCCGCGGCGTATGACGTACGTTATCTCGAAGGAATCTTTTTTTGTTTTATGTTAAGTGTTCTTTTTTTTTTATTACCTTTCTAAATATTTGTTCTATCCGGCACGTTTAATTCGGCAAATGTTTGCCCGCTGTCAAATAACTATTGATAGAATTAAAACAACAAAATTCTGCTCCGCGCTATTCTCTTGTGAAGTTGGGCTGCCTAAAAATAACCATACCGAAAAAAAAAAAAATAAAGAAACGCATCTAGAGCTGCGCGCCCGAGAATACAGCAGAATATGGCGCGCCTATTCTACGACCACGTGACCTTTATCGGCTCGCGATGACCGGTGCGGAGGCTGACGTCGCTTCCGGGAGGGACTTCCGCTGCTCTTTTTGCGTCTAGGTTCGGTATCTCGAGCCCTCACGGCTTGACGAGATTAATTTCTTTTTCCGTTCTTTTTTTTTTTTTTTCCAACTCAAACCAGGCATTTAGGTTCCCGTTTTCTCTTTCGAAAGCCAGGTTTGGTCTGCTTGCACCGGCTAGCACCCAGTCGTTGCTCCGTTCACTCGTAGGCCGGCCATCGTAAAAAAAAAAGAAAAAGAGAAAGGCGACTCGAGGTTTCTTATTGGCGACGAGTGTTGAAGGAAACGAGAGCCTTTTATCTCGACACCCGGCAAGGCGGAAGGTGGGCGCGCGATGGGCCCGGGCACTCATCGCCGACGCTTAAAACCCCGCGTCAGCGGGTCCTAGCGCCCTAAGCCGGCCCCCAGAATAGAGCTTGCAGAGCCGAGCATTATGTTCGGCAACCTCAATCGAAGTCAACGAGCCCCGACGACGACGCCGGGTTCAACGGCCCCTGCGTGGAATGGGCTTCCCTGGAACTCGTGCCGGAAGAGCCACGCGACGCCCTCCGCCCCGACCCGCCTCTCCCCCACCCGGGCAGGGACAGCGGGGGACAGGTGTTTCCTTTTGCTCGCTCAAGACGGTCGCGCAACCGAAAGCGGCCGCGGGCACCAGCGGGCACGCGGCCGCCCGACGGAGGCAACGAAAACACCATATAGCTCCGTCCTCAATGACCGCCCGATTGCAACGACGGACACTCGCGAATTTCGGGTCTTTCCTGTAGTTATACTCTCGCTGAAAGCCGCAGTCGGGCTGCTGATACATCATACAAAAGACACTCGTTGCAGACGCGATAACGGTCTGCGGCCTCAAGCATGTTCCAAAGCTGCTTCAAACATATCTGCAGAGGGTATGACCATCAGCGAAGGAAGACCTCAGAAAGTGTCTGCAGGTTGTCTTTTTGTACGAGGTATCACCGGTGTGACCGCGGAGTCTGTTTCCGCCCAAGTGCGTTGCTGCTTTGGACGACGAGAGCAGAGCCGTATATGTAGAGAGTCTGGCCATTAATTGGTAAGAATAGGGCGAAACTAAGGGCACGCTATTGGCCGAAATTGTTTCAGTGACCTTAGACGCCATGATTGACAGCTCTTGCGACCAATCACAACTCACAAATATTGCCCTAGCGGAGGCAATGAGCTTCACAAATACCCTCCAATCACAATTTCCAGGTAAGGATGTATTCAAGTATTTCATTTCAGCACGCTGGAGTTAAATTTTACGACTCTTCGAGGGCAACGCACGTGACGTTGCCGTCACTGCGACATTCAGAACGCACCCAATCTTTCTTTTGGTTGCACTCGCGGCCGCGGCCGCTGCCGTGGCCACGACGAAGTGTACAGTAAAAACTGGGGATTCGGATCTGTGGGAGTTTTTATTCAAACCCCTAACGCGCACCCCACATTCGCAGTTTCGCCTCTTGTTTCTGAAAATTTTTCTCGTCAATGTCACCTTTCCTGGCTCAGTAAATGCACTCAGCACCTTGAAACTCCCCTTTTCTACCAATCTCTTTCAATTGTACATTCATGTACTTTCAGCCTCATCCAGAAACAAAAATTACCTGCGCCGCACTACGCGAATCCTTCAAGGTCATTGCAGCTCATTCTTACTTCGCAAGCTCATCACGGGGGGAATAGGCGGCGCTGGCGGCTGCTACGCTTTCGCCGCTCCACCCGTCTCCCGCCGGCTCCTCCCATTCACCAAACTCTCTCAATATACTGGATGAGAGAACACCTTGGCACCATCTATGGGGTGGCTCTGTCGGCGTATTCACACCTCATTCTTTCACCGGGGAAATTCTTGTGGAGATCTTAGGTTTGAAGTCCAAAATTTGCGCCAAATGCTTTCTACCTTCAATTTATGCTTTCTAGCTTTATTTTTATCTTCTCTTTTTTGTTGCCACTTGGTTCAATTGTACCAATCTTTGTATTACGTTCCCCTTATGTAATGCCCAAAAGGCCCTTTAGGGTTCAAATTAATAAATAAATAAAAGGCTATAAGTCGATGTTCTGCGTTTTCAGGTAAATCCGATAAAATTCAATAAACACTCGCCTCTAAAAATATCTCGTAGCCGGATTTATAAAAAAAAAAAATACTCAGAAAAATTCTAAACTCAAAAACTCAGTTGCAAGAAAAAAAAAAAAGAAAGGAATAAAAGAAAATAAGAAACTTTTTAGGGACTAAAAGGCGCTTTCTTCGTCCACTTTCTTTTTGTTTGTTTCCAAGTTCGTTCTTTCCACTTTGCCCTTTCCGACGGCTTGAAAAGTATGTCCTCTGAACCCTTATCAGAAAAGACAGGCGGCCTCCTCACGACAATGACCGAACCAAGGTCGAATAGACCCTTTTGCTGCTTACAAACATGAACCGCTGCTCGCGTCCCAAGCGACTCCCAGTCGCTCCGTCTTCGCAAGCTTGTCGAGCTTGCTTATGTCACCAGTGCTAGAAAGTATAAATGCTCCACGGACAGCGAAGTTGGCGTTTTAGCGACGGCCTTCGGTCGTACAATTTAGCGTCTTGGAGGAGACAACTTGGTTTACATGAATATATATATAGCGAAAACTTTGAACAGATCTTGAGCTTCTTGGTTTTTTTGGCGTTCACCTGGAGAATCGGTGGTTAAATGTTTCATTGACGCTTCAAGCATTTTTAAAAACCGGAAGTTCGCTGGGACATCAAAGACTGGAGCACCGCCTGGTGGCGTTTTCAAAGAAAAAAGGACTCTACGTAGTTAGTTCAAGACCTTCCTCCCGGACACCTTTCTTTCTAAGACCTTCACTCGCCCTCCTGTGACCTCCTTTTGTTGCAGATTGAACCTTTGCATACGTTCCCCTGTCATCCTCGTTGACAACAGGCATTCGAGATTCAGTCAGTTGCATTAATGTGTCAGTTTGGGTCAGTTGGTTCATGATCGTCGACAAGCGCCGAAACAATTGGCAGGGACAAGAAGTTGACGTAAACACTGGCGCACTCGCACCTAACATTTAGAGACCCCTTTCGAAATACTGCCTTCCGTTGGTTGTTGAGAAATCCCTGCATAATGGCAGACTAAAACCGCAACACCGCAACGTTACGGCACACTTTATGCGTTTGGGTGGAGTAGAAGGAGAAACACACCGACAAAAAAAGGTGATGAGCGCAGTGACTTTGCACTTTTGACGCTGTTTGATTGGCTCGTTGGCTCCTAGCGTTGGCCACGCTCAGACGTCCGCTATCTTATGGAATGACTTGCACGTTCCACGATGCCACTTGGTCCGCCGCCATTGTGCAGTGGTTCCGATCTTCAAATAACCCGAACGCGAATTTCGAAAGGGGTCTATTGAAAAAACAATCCCTTATATAGCCATGAAAAATGTCAGTCATGACTACAATCGGTGTGGACCTCTCTCAAGAAATCCATATTCTTTCACCGATAAGGTTATGGATATGTCACTTGTACACTTCGTGCCTTTGGTTTTAATCTCAAACACCTCCTGGGGCTCTCTATAGTCGGTGACAGGTCAAGAAGGAAGTGGAAGCTCCTCCCACCCCTTTCCCCTTACGCGGAGCGAACGGTGTAGAGGAGGTCGCCTCCCCTCCAGCGTTCGCTCTCCTAAAGTGGAAAGAGGTGGGAGGAGCTTCCACTTCGTTCTTGACCTGTCTCCGACTATAGATACTTTATCTGGGAATATTTTTTTGGCCAGATATCCAGATAAATTACCCCGAAAAGCTCAAAATTCCGAATGTCATAAACGAATGCTAAAAAAAAAACAACCTCCGAAATTAAAAAAAACAAAACAAAAAACACCGGAAAACTATTTTTGATGTTTCACAAAAATAAACTCTGAAAACTCAGAATCCTAGTTATAAGCGATCATATGAATACCGCGTAGATCTGATCTTGGAAGAAAGCCTTCGGGCTAGTTCAAGATCGGTAGTGTTCCTAGGCTCCACTATCGTAGCAAGGAGTCAGAACCGCTTGCGGCACAGTCGGCCAGGCTAAAACGCACATGTGGAGCCAACCTTCGTTGCTCACCGGGTTTCAAAGGCATTGCATGTTCAGCCCGGCGCGGTTCTCGGTACCTGCGCGGGGCTAAACGCGGTACCTGCGCAGGGCTGAGCGTGGTACCTGCGCAACTGTACTCCCTATTGAGTGTGCAGTTCGGGAACGTGGAAGCGCAGGCCTCATTGTAGAAAATTGGCTGACGTGCGTTTCGTAAAGCGTGACGGTTTATTCGCTTACGGTCTCGAGATTTCGCTCCTCCTTTATTGCGTCAATTAATTATCGGTGGTCTCTTCTTGGTCACGCACTGTCTGAAGGCAGGCATTGTTGCGTGGCAGGCGTCTGGAAAACTTCGTTCTCCGGGTTGTGTGTTATTTTCTTTCGAGGCTGCTCTTTCTGACTCATGCACGAATGCGTGAGTCAGGCGAGGACTCCTTCAGCGTTAAAGAAAACACAAGTAGAACGCCAAGGCTTTTTCAAAAATGCAAAAGCAAGCGCAATGCCCGTGAGCCGAAATATACGCGTCATTGCGCCCTATATTTGCGCGTTTTCACGCACAAGGGGTACACAAATCGGGCGCACCGTTGCCAACGGCTGTACCAGCGCTAAAACCGATACACAGTTTGTGAAAACCATGAATGAAACTTTAAACAGCTGACCTAGATAAAAAGCCGTGATATTCTGGATACCAAGTTAAAAATACAACTTGGAGTTACAATAGGTAAAATTGAAATTTCACTCCAACGACACATTCGGATATAGGTGCAGTTTTCTGTCTCTTAGTAAACACGTCTTACGGAATCAATTTATTTCATGTGTTGACGGGGCGGATGTTCAATAAGGGCAAATGGAAACGTTCGTTTAGTAACCAAGAATAATAATAATGAACCTAGATTTCCACTCACGTTGTATAAAACCACCGATTTGTGATCACATTATTTTGAAGCCAAGTAGAACAAAATCACTAGTTTAAAAAAAATCTGATTCATTTGATTTAAATCATTGTAGCTAGAAAATAATTCCTTACCCCTATATATATTTTGAAACATGACTGATTAATTGATCAATTCGTCCGATCACTGGTAACAACGCGGAAGAAAGAATTACTGTACAATTAAAGTAGGGTAAAGTGTTATTTGCTTTCTCCTCCGCGTTCTGAGTTGATTACAGTCGACTACAGTTGATTACAGTTGATTACTGTCGATTACAGTCGATTACAGTCCGACAGTCGACTATCGATAGTCGACTGTCGGAAAATTTTCGTTAATCGCTAATCGGAAAACGATCGATAGTCGACTATCGTAAACCTACCGATAGTATTGTCGACGGTTTACTATCGATAGTTTTGCGACACTAGTAGTTTGCGTCGCTCCCTCTTCTCTTTTTTTCGCTTTATTTTTTCAAACAGGACACCAACTAGCCCAAGCATTTACCATCCCAACTGTGGTTCAGCTTTCAGTGATGACGAACATAGCAGTTTGGGCGAAGAGAGGAGGAAGGGAGGCGAGCGGCGGTGCGGCAACTGTGCTCGCTCCGTACGAGAATACTACTTCAAACTAGTGGTGCAAAACTATCGATAGTACTATCGATAGTATCGATAGTCGCCAGAAATCTGACTATCGATAGTAAAAAAAACTATCGATAGTACTATAGATAGTCGACTATTGAAAAACTATGAATAGTACTATTGATAATCGACTATGGAAAAACTATCGATAGTACTATCGATAGTTGACTATCCGAAAACTATCGATAGTCGGCTATCGTAAACCTACCGATAGTATTGTCGACGGTTTACTATCGATAGTTTTGCGACACTAGTAGTTTGCGTCGCTCCCTCTTCTCTTTTTTTTCGCTTTATTTTTTCAAACAGGACACCAACTAGCCCAAGCATTTACCATCCCAACTGTGGTTCAGCTTTCAGTGATGACGAACATAGTAGTTTGGGCGAAGAGAGGAGGAAGGAGGCGAGCGGCGGTGCGGCAACTGTGCTCGCTCCGTACGAGAATACTACTTCAAACTAGTGGTGCAAAACTATCGATAGTACTATCGATAGTATCGATAGTCGCCAGAAATCTGACTATCGATAGTAAAAAAAACTATCGATAGTACTATAGATAGTCGACTATTGAAAAACTATGAATAGTACTATTGATAATCGACTATGGAAAAACTATCGATAGTACTATCAATAGTTGACTATCGGAAAACTATCGATAGTCGGCTATCGTAAACCTACCGATAGTATTGTCGACGGTTTACTATCGATAGTTTTGCGACACTAGTAGTTTGCGTCGCTCCCTCTTCTCTTTTTTTCGCTTTATTTTTTCAAACAGGACACCAACTAGCCCAAGCATTTACCATCCCAACTGTGGTTCAGCTTTCAGTGATGACGAACATAGTAGTTTGGGCGAAGAGAGGAGGAAGGAGGCGAGCGGCGGTGCGGCAACTGTGCTCGCTCCGTACGAGAATACTACTTCAAACTAGTGGTGCAAAACTATCGATAGTACTATCGATAGTATCGATAGTCGCCAGAAATCTGACTATCGATAGTAAAAAAAACTATCGATAGTACTATAGATAGTCGACTATTGAAAAACTATGAATAGTACTATTGATAATCGACTATGGAAAAACTATCGATAGTACTATCGATAGTTGACTATCCGAAAACTATCGATAGTCGGCTATCGTAAACCTACCGATAGTATTGTCGACGGTTTACTATCGATAGTTTTGCGACACTAGTAGTTTGCGTCGCTCCCTCTTCTCTTTTTTTCGCTTTATTTTTTCAAACAGGACACCAACTAGCCCAAGCATTTACCATCCCAACTGTGGTTCAGCTTTCAGTGATGACGAACATAGCAGTTTGGGCGAAGAGAGGAGGAAGGGAGGCGAGCGGCGGTGCGGCAACTGTGCTCGCTCCGTACGAGAATACTACTTCAAACTAGTGGTGCAAAACTATCGATAGTACTATCGATAGTATCGATAGTCGCCAGAAATCTGACTATCGATAGTAAAAAAACTATCGATAGTACTATAGATAGTCGACTATTGAAAAACTATGAATAGTACTATTGATAATCGACTATGGAAAAACTATCGATAGTACTATCAATAGTTGACTATCGGAAAACTATCGATAGTCGGCTATCGTAAACCTACCGATAGTATTGTCGACGGTTTACTATCGATAGTTTTGCGACACTAGTAGTTTGCGTCGCTCCCTCTTCTCTTTTTTTCGCTTTATTTTTTCAAACAGGACACCAACTAGCCCAAGCATTTACCATCCCAACTGTGGTTCAGCTTTCAGTGATGACGAACATAGTAGTTTGGGCGAAGAGAGGAGGAAGGGAGGCGAGCGGCGGTGCGGCAACTGTGCTCGCTCCGTACGAGAATACTACTTCAAACTAGTGGTGCAAAACTATCGATAGTACTATCGATAGTATCGATAGTCGCCAGAAATCTGACTATCGATAGTAAAAAAACTATCGATAGTACTATAGATAGTCGACTATTGAAAAACTATGAATAGTACTATTGATAATCGACTATGGAAAAACTATCGATAGTACTATCGATAGTTGACTATCCGAAAACTATCGATAGTCGGCTATCGTAAACCTACCGATAGTATTGTCGACGGTTTACTATCGATAGTTTTGCGACACTAGTAGTTTGCGTCGCTCCCTCTTCTCTTTTTTTTCGCTTTATTTTTTCAAACAGGACACCAACTAGCCCAAGCATTTACCATCCCAACTGTGGTTCAGCTTTCAGTGATGACGAACATAGCAGTTTGGGCGAAGAGAGGAGGAAGGGAGGCGAGCGGCGGTGCGGCAACTGTGCTCGCTCCGTACGAGAATACTACTTCAAACTAGTGGTGCAAAACTATCGATAGTACTATCGATAGTATCGATAGTCGCCAGAAATCTGACTATCGATAGTAAAAAAACTATCGATAGTACTATAGATAGTCGACTATTGAAAAACTATGAATAGTACTATTGATAATCGACTATGGAAAAACTATCGATAGTACTATCAATAGTTGACTATCGGAAAACTATCGATAGTCGGCTATCGTAAACCTACCGATAGTATTGTCGACGGTTTACTATCGATAGTTTTGCGACACTAGTAGTTTGCGTCGCTCCCTCTTCTCTTTTTTTCGCTTTATTTTTTCAAACAGGACACCAACTAGCCCAAGCATTTACCATCCCAACTGTGGTTCAGCTTTCAGTGATGACGAACATAGTAGTTTGGGCGAAGAGAGGAGGAAGGGAGGCGAGCGGCGGTGCGGCAACTGTGCTCGCTCCGTACGAGAATACTACTTCAAACTAGTGGTGCAAAACTATCGATAGTACTATCGATAGTATCGATAGTCGCCAGAAATCTGACTATCGATAGTAAAAAAAACTATCGATAGTACTATAGATAGTCGACTATTGAAAAACTATGAATAGTACTATTGATAATCGACTATGGAAAAACTATCGATAGTACTATCGATAGTTGACTATCCGAAAACTATCGATAGTCGGCTATCGTAAACCTACCGATAGTATTGTCGACGGTTTACTATCGATAGTTTTGCGACACTAGTAGTTTGCGTCGCTCCCTCTTCTCTTTTTTTCGCTTTATTTTTTCAAACAGGACACCAACTAGCCCAAGCATTTACCATCCCAACTGTGGTTCAGCTTTCAGTGATGACGAACATAGTAGTTTGGGCGAAGAGAGGAGGAAGGAGGCGAGCGGCGGTGCGGCAACTGTGCTCGCTCCGTACGAGAATACTACTTCAAACTAGTGGTGCAAAACTATCGATAGTACTATCGATAGTATCGATAGTCGCCAGAAATCTGACTATCGATAGTAAAAAAACTATCGATAGTACTATAGATAGTCGACTATTGAAAAACTATCGAATAGTACTATTGCATAATCGACTAGTTGGAAAAACTATCGATAGTATCGATAGTCAATTTGTCGGTAGCTTTGCATCACTAGCTTAGCTAGTGATGCATCACTAGCTTAAACCGGAAGTTTGATAGTGGCGCCCCCCCCCTCCGGTTGCCGAAATGTTGTACGCAAAGTGACTACTCGTCACGTGACCTCACAAGAGCCGTGACGTCACCGGTAAGATGGCAGCGACCAGAGCTGGTGGATGCGAGTTTGCTCGGTGCGCGGTTGGTGGGGTAGTCGTGATGTGCCGCTGCTTGCCGACGATTTCGGGCTTCTTCGTGCTCTCTGACGCAGGTATAACGTGAAGATATGAAGGAATGAGACTTTCATACCCTTTTTGCGCAAGATCGCTCTGGATATTAGCACCTGTGAGACAGCATCAGTCGTATCGCCGTAGCGGTGCTCGGATTCCCGGATGTGTTCGAGGATCGATAGAACTTTTAGTGCTTTTAGCATCAAATTTTCGCATTCTCTTAGCTTTGTTTGAACGTCGGAATGTCTGAGAATCGATGCGAAATGTATGCGTCACACGTAGGGCCTAGGGAATGTTGTTTCAACCCTAGCTAACCGCATAATCGCAGCAACTTTTAGCGATGTAGCTCCTGTGATCTATACGTTTTGTACTAATCAATGATTTTAAGATATAACTTTTAGCATATAATTTTTGCATTGTTCTAGCTTTGTTTGAACGTTGGAATGTCTGAGAATCAAAGCGAAGTGTATACGTCGCGTGTAGGGCACTGGGGAAGTTGTTTCAGCCATAGATCACCGAATAACCACAGTCACTTTTAGCGAGGAAGCTCCTGCGATCTTTAACTTTTTGTACTAATCGACGATTTTACAAATTGGCAATTTTCAAGATGTTGATATAACGTGCTTTCATTGCAGTAGCTTGCATTCAATCGCAGTACTTTTTTTAAGTGTAAAGCTGGCGTTTGTTTAAGTGACGTGCACGCGAACTCTTACAGAGCATTCGAACCAATCATTCGGAAAAAAGTTCATTACTAACGTTCATAAAACAGTTAATTTATCCCCTCAGACCTCAGAACAGAGTTAGCAAGTTTTCACAATTTTGATTGATCAGTGCACAAAATACTGCATCCGATGTCACTTAGAAATTAGTATTAGTAGGCTCTTGACCTTGCCGATCGGTGTCAATAGTTCACACTAACCTCCAGTGTATGATCAAACCCTTCTTAGATGGTTCTCTAATCCACCATTCCAGCATCTAGAAGCTTTAAAAAAATGCAACTCCACTCCTTAGAGGTCCTGAGATAGCGCCACACATATTAACAATTCATTAAATTTAATGCAACTCGGAAATAAACAAATAACAGCACATTTTTCCCTTTCGTAGGATTTATTGCAGCCATATTTGTTTTCATCAAGAGTGCATTGCGTCAGTCGGTCGATTATTTACTTGTTATAATTACCTGGACAAAATAACTTGTATTTGTGTTTGTCCCTTGCCCGAAGAAGCAGTCTTGTTGCAAAATGTTGACTACCATTCCTTTCAGTCTCTTCAATATACCTTTTTCAAAAGTGTGTGCTGCCTACACTTCGTTTCACCAAAACTTGGCAAAGGGCAACCGCTACAGCCCCCTCGAGCCAATCAGAGAGACGGAGTGAAGGTATGTGACAAATCTCTGCAGAAGGAGAGCACTCTGATGATATGTTGTCACGTGCCTCTCTCCAACGTGCATATTGGGTCAATGGAACAGTAACCTTTGCTGTTTGCCAAATTGTGATGAAACGAATTACAGTAGCTACTACTTTAATTACCCAAGGCCTTCATACTTTGGGCATTTGTTCGACAATAATGTTATGTCAGCAATCACTGTGAACTCGGCTAGGCGCCTATTGGACTCGATTGGACTCGAACGCCGCGTTAGCGTTCGACGTGAACTGGCGCCCATTCGTGTGCTTTACGCTGAAAAAAAAAGAGAAAAAAGGTGACAGTCAATTTTGCTTGATGGGGTTTTGAAAAGGGTCTATTCTGTCATATGTATATGAAATGTCCTTCAATAAAACAATGCATCAGCACATACTATTAAACTAGATGCTCAAAGGTGTGTTCGTCTTTGTAATTAACAAGTTAGAGCAATAATTATTTCTTACGAGTGTAATATACTTATTTTCAGTAGCTAAGCCCGTTTTGTGCTCATTAATGTCAGTGTGCTACGATGTTGTTACCATATGTGTATATGTTTACATTTCCTCTCTGCAAGGCCTACAAAGGCTCTTTGGAGGGAATAAATGAATAAATAACTTTTTCGCATCACTGGAGTTGGTTTTCGGATGCACCACATGTTCAGGGGAGGTGGAAGGAATGCAGCCTCATGCAAAAAGTCCGCCCGTCTGGTTTGTCTCATTTATTAATATTGGGTGGTCAGAAATGCGGGTGTGCTCAATAGCTCCGCCGCGTGCAGGGAACACAATTCTTGGTGTGCAAATTCTGAAGCCGTAAAGGCTGGAGTGTGAATATAATACCCCCTTGGTTAGTATATCAAATATGTTTATTTCCGCTCGGTTACATAATCATTGCTTCTTATCAAACGGTTCCTTAACGAGTTCTTTCTGCGACAGTCTTGTGTCAGGCATTCAGTCATAGTGCCTTTTCTCCATGTTGTTGGATGATGCTCCAGCTCCTGGTGGTCAGTGGTTAGTGTGTTCGAGTGGCGACTTCGACTGACTGATTCAGTTATATAATGATACGTCATGTGCCGCCACTGACATTTGATGCACTGAAGCTGCAGGGCCGGCTTTTAATCCGCAAATTTTCCTGGTAGTTTTCTGCATCAAAGTAGCAAGTTCGGGCATGTATTGCTTACATGGCTGTGCTTTTTGCTGTACCGTTGACTTGATGGCTGGTTTGTTGTCTATCCAAGCCACTTCACTTCCATTCCGCAAGGGCAATTTCTTCTGCATGCCGCGACCACTGCAACTTGTGTAAGTCTCGTGTGGTAAAGTGAAGTCGGGTGGTGCTTGGTGTCCAGTTTTTGAGAACGACCAACCATTCTATTTCTTCAAGCCGCTCAGCAGTATTTTCCCCAAAGATAGAAATCGTTTGCTTCGTGGAGTGGACGCAGATAATGGTGTCGGGAAATTATTATTGCCCTTGTACGACGACCAACACCAAATCAACTGTCATATTGCATTGCCGCTCACATGCTTTGTCGTGCTTAGTGTAGAAGCATGTGTCGTGCTTACCCCCGTCGAGGTGATAGGGATCAGGAGCTTCGGGGTAGTGTCGGCACTAGGGACAGGCCGCTGAAGATACTCCTCAATGTCCCGCGGTCGCTCCTCGAGACGTGGTTGAGGGTCGTTCGGCGCGTACCCTCGCATGACCATTCATTGGTTCGGGCGCCTCCGGAGACGTGGTCGGTCTCACGCAGTGGCAGCAGAATGGTCGTCGGTCGGCCGTTCGCAACACCTCCGTCTTCCTCAGTGTACTTTGTTCTGTGCGGACCTACACTGGTTCTCCCCGACGTCGGGAATAATACAGCGTTGGGGTGTCCCGTTGAATTGGCATCGAATTTTAACGGCCAGCCGGTAGCGGTCGTCGTGCCATTGCGGCGCAAGTCACCCTCGGTTCGTCAGAGGCCGCTTCGCTCGCAGAAGTCTCCGTTTGAATGCCAGTTGAACGTCTTCCCGATCAATCTTGGCAATAGAAATAAAAGCCGGGCGATTGGTGGCAGAGAGTAACCTCTTGATCTCCTCCCAGACAACGTCGTGGATGATGTCACGGATGCCTGAAAGGCTGGCGTCGAGGTTGCAGCTGGACGACTCGAGTGTCGAGACGCTGGGAAGTTGTTGATAGTGACGGGCTTGGGCATGCAGTGCACGCACTGTGGTAGAAGCCTCCGTGATGAAACCTTCGACTGTTGTCGAAGGGTTGCGGAGAAGGCTGCCGAAGCACACCTCCATACTCCTCCAGTAGGACAGCACCCAGCCCACAGCCGCTTGCATCTGTCTGCAGAACGAACAGCTTGTTCAAGTCTGGGAGCTGTAAACAAGCGTTGTCAGACACGGCTTTCGGAAGGGCTGTGAATGCGCATTATTGTTGTTCGGCTCAACACCGCTTGACACTTTTTTAGAAGGTGATTGAGCGGTTGAGACATCTCGGAAGAGTGTAGAATGAAATCCCTGCAGAACGCTATAATTCCGAGGCATCTTTGTAGGCTCTTTATGTCATATGGGCTTGGGTATTCCATTAAAGCGCTCAACACAGCTTCGTTGGCGCGGAGAGTGCCCGTTATGCACAGCGAAACGAAGAAAGTTAATCTTGAGCGCGCCCAACTGAACTTATCTGGGATGAATCGTGAGGCCAGCTTTACTCATTCGCACAAATACAATGCGAAAGTGCTTGACATGCTCCTCAATAGTTCTCGAGAAAACAACCACGTCATCCATGTATTACATGGCAAATTCGTACTTCGCGTCCCCGAGTACAACATCCATCAGGCGCTGAAAACTTGCTGGTGAGTTAGACAAACCAAATGGCAGCCGGGTGAACTCAAACAACCCCCTGCGGCAGATGAAAGTAAAACCCGTTTTCTGAACGTCTGATGGGTGAATCTCGATCTGGAGGAACCCGAGTGCCAGCAGTAGGAACAGTACAACCAGGGGTGACGCAACCTGCAGTTCGAGGTAGGAGAGTTTGTGCTCTGGCTTACTCACCCACTGAGTGACGCCGCTCGAGGCTTCGCAGCCTCCCTCACAAACAGGTGGGAAGGTCCGTTTTACATGCATGAAAAGTGCTCATCACTAACTTACAGACTAGTTTACTGTGAGTCTAGTGAACAAACCGAACCTGTTCATGTCACCGACCTTAAACGATGTTTTCAAGCAGAAGTCAAAGATTTCTCGCAGGACAGGAACGACGCTGATGGCAGTCCCGCTCCGGAAGCCCCCTCCTGTCTACCATGGCGGCAGCACGTAATTCCGCTCGGCATGAATGACTTCCCCGACGAGGCGTACGAACCGAGATAGCTCTTCAAGTGTATCAAATGTACGGCTGATGAAATAGACGTAGTATTTTGGTGGCACTGTCTTCTAACCCGAGCTACTCTGTTCGACTCCGGTTTATTCGGGTCAGCTCCCTTGAAGAGCTCCTGCATGGCCCGAACGTACTAGACCCGACTTTTGTCCGAGTGCTTCGTTCTTGCCTCGAGCTCTTGGAGAATCTGTGTCGCGTAGTCCGCAGACAGGAACTCTTCTCGTAGCCTTGTCTGGAAGTCCCCCAGGCTGGTGAAAGGGGCCTGCGACCCCAACCAGCAGCTGGCGCTCGCTGGTAGTGCAAGCGGCACGATGCGGTATACGATGAAGTCTTCCGAAGCACCGGAGGCACAGTGGCACGTCTTCAGCTCGCCCAAGAAGTCTGCCACCGACTTGACATCGTCATACCCCGTGTAGACTGTCACAGTCGAGTGTGGTCGGGGGTCTCGTGATGGGGTCTCCTGCTGGCCAGGCGTGAGGGCCAGACGCCGCATCACGGAGGCGCACATCTCCATGGCCTTCACCAGGAGGTTCCTCTGTTAAGCTTCTGCCATTTCTTGATCCTCTTGCCATGTCGGCGTGACTGTAAACATACACAAAAAACGCCCCCGAGAAACCGACAGAAGCGAGCAAACTCTTGCTACGGTCACAAAACAATCAGACGAGCGCCAGTACAACCATCGCGGATGTGATACGGAAGCACGGAACGACGATAGGAAACACTGGAAGTGAGAAAAAGGCTAATCAAGAAAATAAACCAAGCCCCGTAAAATAACACGGAGCCAACGGTTTCAACAACAAGGAACTACCTTTAATTGAACAAGGACGGGAAGATAAAGAACCTTAACATTGAACCAACGTGTCACCGGCAGTGATTGAGTCCAGGCACCGACTGACTGCGCGCCGCCTCTGATCAACCTTATCAAGGCGGCGTGCCCGATATGCTCATGGCCGGCACGACTTCGCCGCCGTGCAAAACAGTCCGCCAACCGTGTCTCGTTGTCGGGCATCTCGGCTGAGGAGCCGCCAGGGTGCTTACTGTGTGAAGGGCTAATGGTGAAGCACCCAGCACCTCCACCAGAACATACGATGACAGCCGAGCATGGCCTGGAACTTTCCAGAATAGTAAATATTGATAAAAGAAAGGACTGAAGAAAGCATCCTTGACAATATAACAAAACTGACAGGAGAGAGTTCATCCTGACCAGTAAAGAAGCTGCATTGCTTCAGTGGCATTCTGTCCGAATAAGTTCTCTCCTTCGGTGTTTTGACGACTGCCGTGGACGAACTGAACTGAAATGTATGTGGGACCACTTTTCTGGTAATGAGCCGCTGCAGACTGTCGCCGCAAAGCGGCAGGAACGGTTGGGCTGGGTGGGTAACACGCGCGATGAAATGTCCACACAGCTTGCAATTTACGTACGAGTGTTCATGAAAGGTTTGTATCGATGAAACGTGTGGCAGACCAATGCCAATCAATGCCAACTGCGACACCTGTTCTCCGTGAAAGTGAACTTCTACGCTAGAACAATTTAGGAAGCAACACAGCATCATCTAGCACGGCACGGGAACTACCAGCTTCAAGGCAGCTCTTCGGTGCGCCGTACACCTGTGCTCCGTGAAGGTGCACGTATACGCCAACTCGATTTAGGAAGCAGCACAGCACATCTAGCACGACACGTGAACTACCCGCTTGAAGGCAGCTCTTCGGTGCGCCGCACAACCAAAGTGAGCCTTCGGTCAATTGAACGAAGCGACACCCCGATCACCCATTCCCAAGCACGACTCACGCAATTTCCGTAACTAAACTGTGTATCCAAATACATTGTACACGCTTCACTGCCGACCTCAAAGATTCCGATGGTCAACGAGAGCACAAAAACGTCGCGTTCAAATTTATCCTAGCGATATCCGTATCAATCTGAGGTCCGAGCAACGCAGGGCCGATTGTCTCTTTCGTGGCAATATCTCCACCAATCGCCAGCGAAATGCGCACCGTTCCTCCATATTTCCACGTTATGCCTACGTGACAGAACACGTTGAACTCCAAGACTCTTTCGACCGGCTTCATGCGACGGCTCCCGCATCTGAAATCAACTCGCTCAGAAGAACGACAACGAACAACGCATCCGACAAGCTCCAGCCAATACACCGTGAGCCAATGCTCCGGCCCAGCTGAAACCAACCACTGCATGGGCGCTGCCATCTTTCTTGTGGCGTCATGTATTTTGTTTTCTTTCGTGAGGAGTATTCACATTTGCGAACACTTGCAGCAATCTGGAGCGTGCGTGGGGCGTGGGAGGTAGGGGTGGGGGGGGGGGTCACTTCCGTGTGCGGACCGGAACCTCGGTTTGTCGCTCCAAGCCCCTCTACCTGGTTGCGTCACGCCAACGCGGCGGCGCTGGCAACGTTTTCTCCGTGAACCGGAAACCGTTTGCGCGTGTCGCAGTCTCTGGCGGGATTGCCGCAGGGACGGGAAACCCCCACCTACGAAACTGAGAAGCCTTTCACTCCGTCGTCGCACTCTGCTGCAAGATGCCTTCTGCCGGGTGTCTTGTTGATGGCGCCGCTCGAGTTGCCGCCTTCAGGCCCGTGGCCAAGGACGCGGGCGGGACCCACTTCTTAAGATTCCGGCCGCACACGCGTCGCGGGGTTCTCCAGGGAGCCCCGGTGACAAATCGAGGCGAGGAAGCGAACAGCGGAGACTTTTGTTTTTCAAACCTAGCTCCTTGACGGGGACGGCAAGCGTCACGCTCCCGTGCGTTTTCGTTGCCGCAAATCTACCGGCATAATTGTCGCCAATAGGAGCTGCCATTGTTCGAAAACAAAGACAAATGGCGACCACCACGCTCGCGAGCGGCAGTACCGCGTTTACGGTGGAGAAATAGGGACCAAAAATATGGGCGCCCAAATTAAGCGTGATGCCTTTCATTTAATGTGGGGCGGAAAACAAAAACGTATCTTCAACTTGAAAAAAAAAAATATATATATATATGTTTTTTTTTTTCAGAGGGGGGGGTGCCTAATGAGCACCATAGCGCCCACTTCGCGGCTACTGCGCGTTTGCTGACGGCGAGCTTCCACAATGCCTTTTAAGTGCACATTTCACACCAACTGTCGTTCTCGGAAGGGGATAGAGGATTTGATGTAATCATTTTTATTGAAAGCCCCTCGGGGGAGAAGATTTATGTGAGAAGTAATAGGCTTGCACCTGAAATGGAAGTTAACTCTTTTCGTTTTTCAGCCCAGAGGGCGCGAGGCGGTAGCCAATTTTTATTCTTTCGGTAAAGGATGGCTGAGCATACGCTGAGCCACAGCCTGCTCAAGTGCGCGGCGAATACGTGGGGTGGATATTCATGTGAACGAAATCATGACCTTCCCCTCTGCTCTCGGACCCTTTCAATCCAACCACACGGCCACGCACCAGCCAGTGTTAACCTAGTGCGCACCGGCCAGAGTATTGTGTTAGAGCCTCTGGGGCTCCAAGTTGGACACTCGGCGAGAAAGTCGGTGAGAATATTGACCGCCGTGATTGGCCAGCGCCGCTCTTGACCTTGGTTCTGGCTAATCACTGCGGTCAGAAGACTGACCGACTTTCTCGCCAAGTGTCCAACTCAGAGCCCAGGCTGACGCGGCCGGCGTGCTGAAGCGTTAGATGGGACGCCAACAGCATGCGTCGCCCCCTACGTCCCGTGCCACGGCTCCTTTCGCCCACACGGCAAAGATTATGCACCTGCGCGTCTTCTTTTCAATAGAGTGCTCGACGAACCAGTCCGCGATCGACGGAGCGCATCCAGCGAATGACGAGGACCAAACGACGGTTGGGCCCCAAAGCACAACCCGTGCACTGAGAGCAAGATGTTTCCCTCACTCGCCCTCACGCTGTCCGCGTTGACGATTGCAACCGTTTTTGGCGCCTCATTCGTTGCACGCCCTTCGTAGATCGCAGTAGTTGGGTCGTCGCGTGCTGCTTGGAAAAGTAGACGCGCGGGCACTTTTTACAGTGATTGAATATGGATCGAAAAAGTTTTCATGTTGTAGGTTTTCTGCCCGTGGATATGTCTTCTTGTGTGTGATTTGTTTTTTAGAGTGAGATTGGAAGTTGTCAGTTGTTTGTCGCCCGTAGTTGCCCGGCCAAAACACGATTTGGCTCTAAAACGCAATTTGTGCCTGGGCAGTGAGCAGGGGCAACGTCGTACTTATTCTTCATGCGAAGATTGTGTTTTTGAGTGAAACTACCTTTTGCGCCTCGTCATTCGCTACATGCGCTCCATCGATTGCAGTAATTGGTCGGTCGCGTGCTCTGCGGGAAGACAGACGCGCAGAAATCTTTTAAAGTGTATGGTAGTGCGGGCATAATAAATCAGTGAACTCGAGAAGCTGACATTGTAGTGTTCACCGTCAGTTCAATACTTCACCTTTTCGTTGTTAGCTAGTTAGGAACTACCGCAAATGACAGGAGGTTTTTGTCGGCCGACTTCCAACCCGAGCTCGCTAACTTCACGGGCACATCGGTGTCACGTGGGGCTTTGGCGTCGATATTTACCGAAAGGCAAGACGTCAGAAAAAAAAAAAGAAAAGAACGTTATGAAACTATCTCAGAACACGATACATACACTTAAAATAGAAAATTCGGATGGGTTTCTGCTTTGAAAGAGTTCGCCGCTGAATTCATGCAACTCGGTGTCGGGTTAAATCAATGTGCCAGAAATTTAGCTAGTGCCGTACAACCGTTAGCCTGGGGTCTTTAACGTGCACCACGCTGTAGTGATACACGACCGCACGTCGGTACTATGCTCATCCAGATCGAAACGGGCAGGGGTGGGGATTGAGCTGCAGGATCCCTGGGTTCTGCAGCGCGAGCATTCGCTCCACGTGCTCCGAAGCCGCAGCGCGAAAACACAATCGTCCACCCATGAAATGATTGAGCGTGTGCAGAAGAAATTTGTGGGAATTATTGATGACCGATACAATGGTCGGAGACTGTTTTTTTAGTTAGGATTTGTTGCTGTCTTTATTTAGCCTTGAAAGGCTATCAACGAGGAGTGCTGCTAGAGACATTCATTTTCTTCACAAGGTAGTGCATGGTACTGTTAAAACTGAAAGTTTACTTGTCAATATAGACTTTTATGTGCCCTTCAGAGCTAGTCGCCATTTTTTAAACATTTTATCGTACTAGAATTTGTGAATCATCGCCATTATGTCGTATGCAGTCAGCTTTTAATAATATATGCGATTGTGACGTAAATATTTTTCTTGATTTTGTTAGTTTCAAGTTGGCCTTGCAGAAGTGTATTTTATCCAACGAAGAGTTAGTGTAGCGTTGTATTTGCTCTGCAAACTCGTATTTGTGTCCATACAAATGTCTGTGTATTTTTGTGCATGTTTGTATTTTAAGTAGAGTTGCTGTGAACACGAACTGACAGTGCACCACACAAAAGGCGTTACAGCTGTTTGTGGGCACTAAAGAAAAATAAAACATTTTTATTCTTCCTCTTCTTCTTATTCTATTAGGGAGTTCGAAAACCAGACTGCTTTTATCACGTTATACTGTTCGCTATCCAGGTCGCAGTTAGAGTATGCCTCAGTTGTTTGGAATGGTATTTCTAAAATTCACTCCTTGGAGATCGAACGTGTGCAAAAAAGTTTGTTTCTATCTTTAAACATTGCTACATAAAATATGATGTTCACTGTTTAACATACTAGTCTGCGTTAGAGCGTGATGGTTTGCTTAGCTTGCACCGGCGTCGGGAGAACGCGGACTTACTATTTTTGTATAAAACGCTGCATGGACTCATCTATTCTCCGAGCCTGTTATCTGAACTGTGCCTAAGGGTCCCCACGTGTGCCTACTCGTCTTCTGTCATCTTTTTATGTTTCTAGAACGTTTAGTCCGGTAAACCCAATTGTGAGAATGGCACAGCGTTTGAATCATTACTCTGAAAAACTTGATATTTTCCACCGTTTCTACAGGACGTTTGTCCTTTCTATTAAAAACTTGCCCGTGCAGGATGAGCATTGCTGAATGGCTCTGTTATGTTTGAATTTCGTCATCTCCATGGCGTGCTTTCTGGTGGTGCACTTGTTGTCCTGCGGTCTTGTGTTCCGTGTCTACTGTGACTGCCTCTGTTTTTATCTTGATCTACTAATTACTCGTGCACTACCTAGTATTATGCTTAAAAATGTATCTTCTTTTCTGCGGAGATGTGTATAATGTACTTTTTTTTATCCGCCAGTGCACCAGCTCCAAGACCTCAGGGTTGTTCCTGGGCACTGTGTAATAAAATGATTGATTGATTGATTAATTGATTATTACAAAGGCATACACAGCGTCAAAGTCTCTTTAAAATCTGGTGTCCCACAGGGCTCGGTACTTTCACCTTTACTCTTCAATATCAATGTAAATGATAAGTCTACCTCTGTTTCGAATTGCTCCCTTTATCAATACGCGGACGACACTCTTTTGTTAACAAGTCATCTTACTTATTCAAGGGCTATGGAAATGCTCCAGGAATATTCTTTAGGATTAATCAACTGGTTCGCCCATAATCTTATCGATATCAATGTCTCAAAAACTAAGTATATTTTCACAATCCCCTTAAGGTAGTTGACCTAAATACTCACCTTTTCCTCCACACATCGCACTGTGTCAACTGCCATTGTACTCCCATCGCTTTCTCAGATACTGTGAAGTATTTAGGAATTATTTTTGATTCTGATCTTTCTTGAAATTCACACCTCACAAGACTGTGTTCTAAGTTAAGGAGCGTTTCTTGCTTAATGTACAACATCAAGGCTTTTCTACCACTTAATCTCAGGAAGCTCATAGTTCACTCTTTAGCATGGTTCCCTCCGCTACGGAATCACCATTACACTCTAAAAAATGCCTGCGCGTCCACTTACCCGCAAAACACTCAACGAGCCAATCTCTGCGATCTACGAAATCAGTTCAGCGAATGATGAGGCGGAACATCTGTTTAGACCTAAAAATGAAATCTGCGCTGTGGCATTACGCAATGCAAAGCGTCATGCTTGCATTGCGTAATGCTACAGCGCAGACTTAATTTTGAGGTCTAAACAGATGTTCTGCCTCATCATTCGCTGAACTGATTTCGTAGATCGCAGAGATTGGCTTCTTGAGTGTTTTGCGGGTAAGTAGACATGCAGTCATTTTTAAGAGAGTTTTTGGAAATTGCTCTGGATTATGGCAGGCAAAACTCAATCATATTCTAAAAGGAATGCTGCCTAATGTTTACTACAGGCCTACAACTTCCTCTCAGGATATGTTTCAAATATTATCTATGCCCAACTTTCAATCTCTGTTTGTGGAAACGGTAGTCCTTGGTCACTACTGGAGTACTGACTTCAAAACACTTCGTCCGAATATCCGGCAACTGCGAACGGTTCCACAATTTCTTATCCCCAAATGTTACACTCGTTATGGCAAGAACTTGCGCTCATTCGTACGTTCTTCCGATTTTTAATTCCTTACCTTCTAACTTCCCTGATTTTACTTCCAGAAAAAAGCTTAGAAACTCGCTTCGCCTTCTCCTGTCTGGCGATGAGTCCAACTAAAAATGTATAAACATTTTTGTGTGTGTTTTTTTTTGCGTTTTGTATTTTTTGTTCTCAAACGCCCTTATTTGATTTCATTTGAATGTTTTCTTTTTGTCGCCACTTGTAATGTCACTAGGTATGTGTCTTCTGACTGGCGCATTTTGTGTAGAATCCAAAGGTGATTGATTCGAATAACGCTTTTTATTTGTGGTTATTATTAATGACACAAATAGGACGTATCCTGCATCGTGAAACTCTTCAAGGAACGATTCCGTGATGTTTTTAAGTGACATAACCTGAATTTGTTTTATTGAATTTTTTTTTGTGATTTGGAAGTTTAAGCTTTAACTGGAACTATTGCTGATTCTGGTAAAGCGCACAATTTTTTAATGTTTTTTTCTTTCTTCTTTTGCGATACTTATTGTGATATCTTTGCAACCTCGGTTTAGTCACACAAGCCCTTGAAGACTTTGACGAACCTGCGTTGTTCTGTGGATATGCTCCTCCATCACAAATAAATTATTATTATTATTATTTTCATCCTCTTGCGTGGGACTCGGATTAGAAGGAGAAGAGTGTCTGCTGGGAAGCGCAGCTTCAGAACTCGGACTCGCTTACGTACAGTACCTATCCGCAATTTCGTACTGGAACAATTGCGTATAATCTTGACGGACTTTTTGGATGAAGGGGCAATGACGCGAACATATGCTCTCCATGGAGCAACATAGTTCACGGTGTCCTTGCCCTCGCATATTCTGCAGCCGAGATCATTTCGATGCTCTTCAGGCATGGACTATTGGCGACGTGCGCGATCTAAAGCGTCGACTGTGGTCGGCCTTCCACGATTGGCCGAATGCTGACTCTGACGTCAGCAAAGGACTTCTCATCGACTGAAATAAGAGGAATGGAAGAACTTCCATTTCGGCGGTGTTGGCAGCGTTGGTTTCAGAGCGCAATGATTTCAAGCTTCCACCATGCTCCTTACAAACACCATCAAACTTGTCGCTCGCAAGGTCATGACGTCACAAAAGGTAACCGCCGGGCCCACTCATCTCGCGCTTGTCGTCAGCCAGGCCGACGCAGCGTGGCCGACAGTGCTTGCATTGCACGAGCGCATTGCGGGCGCTGAAAGCCCGGAGCTCGCGCTGGCATCGCCGCTCTGGACAGCAATACCTCGTTTCAGCTTGGGTCCAGACGAAGGCGATGCTGCAAGCGCGAGCTCCGGGCTTTCAGTGTCCCTGCCAGCATGCGCGCTCGTGCAATGCAAGCACACTTTCAGGGCCACACACTCGCGCTCGTAGCATCGGCTGCGTCTGGACCCAAGCTGAAACGAAGTATATAGATATCGCTTGCACGTGACGCCGTCGCACAATGCTGGTAATTTGGTTCTTAATAAAAAGAAAAACATTCGTTGGTGGGTAATTGTATCGGGTTTGATAAAGTTGTCATGGATGACAGCAGATCGTGCTATCAAATACTTTTGGTGCTATCGTTGCGCACGCTCTGTAGCAACGCTTTCTCTCTTGCCCTTAACACCCAATAAATACGAATAAACCATGATGTGATTTCCGGAACTGAGCTTGTGCGTATCATTCCCAGCCGTCGCACGAAACAGCAATGCGTGCTGCCAAAGGTACACTCTCAGAAAAAAAAGAAGGTATATTCTTACACGTTTCATATAAGACACCACAAAACCTCACTTCGACGTACAGCGCGCTGACGTCAGAACCGACGTTACCAACTCTCACGAGCGGTTTGATAGCCGAGGGAACAACTTATTAAATTAGCTAATGTAAGTGACATGTTACTGCCTAAAAACAATAATAACCTGGGTTTTGTTGACCCTACTGCGAAACCTCAGTGTTTTTTTTCCTGTAGTCTTTGATACGTATACTTTATCTGTTTAATACGTTATACCGCACCGTTATCAAGTACCCCGTAAACGTTGAGGACGTCAGTTCGACTATAGGGCGCTGTATGTCGAACTGAAGTTTTGGGGTGCATTACATGGGACAAAAGGGTGTAAAACGACACCCTTTTTTTTAGAGTGTGCACGCTCAGCAGCAAGGCCACCACAGCGGATGTGACGTCAGTGCAAGCCATGTAGAGTTTGTTTCACTTTATGTGCGCGCGATGCCGAAGCCGCAAGCATGAGCATGTTGCCCTAGTGATACTTGCCCTGCACGAGCGCGAGTGGTTGGCAGAGGAACTGAAAGCTCGGAACTCGCTCTTGGAGTTTCTGCCACTCTCGCACGTAAAGTGGAACGGAATAGAACAACCTATTTTTATTTTCCGGTTCTAAACGAGGCTTAACGTACTTCTTTTAAGGCCAGGTAACAAGTTTCCTTGCAATATCTTTGATTGCGCGTTTCGCGTGTGGGCGAACATACGAAATACGTTTAACCGTGACAATAATAGCAACAGCAAACGAATAGCTGACGCAGGGAATAGAACACGAGAAAGACACTACGTGAATTCGAACGCCTACGATGACGCAAACAAACAGGTCACGATTGCCAATTGCGAGAGTGCTGATAGCTAAAAATAGCGAAAAGACCATGGAAACAGATGCGTCCGATTTTTCCGCACTTACGTAAATCGAATGAGGGCTGTAGCGCCAACTAAAACACACACGGCCAAATGCTTTTCTTTCTGCTGTTTGTGCCGTGGCCCGTAGGTCGTTCGGAGTTTGGTTATAAATTCCGACAAATGTCGAGATAACGGGAATACGCACTCGCCTCAAAGGCTAATGTTTATGTAACCTCAGAAACGGGAGAAACAAGATTCGTTCGTGCAACTTGTTTTTATTTTTTTGCGCTAAATGTTTTATTTCAAAGGAGCGAAACACTCATGCCTGTATTTTATAGCGCTATTTTACTGAAATTTCGCTCATGTGCAAAAAAAAAAAAAGACAAAATTAAAAAGAAACGTGGTGATGTTGAACGTTGCAAGTGCGGAAATTCGAAAGAAGTCGCACCATGAGAATTAGGCTTTCAGAAGTTCCCTGCATGTGCATAATTTCCCGCGATACACTCGAAACACCAATCACTAGGCTTTCTTAAACCAGCTTAGCCAAAGAGATAGACGGCCGTGGTATACCTCAACCCTACGGTCGCCTGGCCTCTGTAAAATCAAGAGGCGGACCCCCGTTGCCACTGATACTGCACTACCCTTCTCATTGGCTGAGATGATTGAGAGGGGCCCAATGATAGGTGTTTTAGTGTATCGCGGTGCCGTATGCTCTGAGGTCAGCTCTCACAAGGCATTGCCACTTAAAGCTTTTTGACGGAAGTTCAGGGTAGCGCCAATGTAAACAGCATCGATTCGTTTGACTTCTGCTTCCCAAATGTGCGTGTGAATGGCATCCTTCAAATCGCGGACGAAACTATCCAATTCACTGGTCATCGCATCATGATATTTCATCCCGGGCGCACACTCTACAAAAAGTCCTTGCGTCTACTTTTCCGCACAACACTCGGAGAGCCAATCACCGCAGCTTACGGAGGCAGCACAGCGAATGACGATGCCGAAATGTATGTTTAGACCAAAAACGCAGTCTTATAGTTGTGACATTAAGCAATGCAAAACGTAACGCTTGCATTGCTTATTCGGCTAACAAACGCGGACGACCAAAATCTCGCAAGGCGATTGGCTAATCGGTCTCCGTTGCCATGACAATCGCCATTTTGTTCCATTCAAATCTTCGATGCTTCCAGAGGGTCGTTCTCAACCAGTCGCACCAAGATCACCTGAAGCATCATCGTACTGAAGGCGTTCCTCGCCAATATGAGTGTCTTGGGCACTGTGTATGCAATAAACTTATCAATCATGCCCGTTTCCACGGATCTCTTACAGTTATGTTGTTCTTCTTGCGTATTTCAAATCAGGAAAATTATTTTTCTATGGTTCCAAGCACCGACATTGCGTGTGGTAGTGGTACGAAGATGTACGCCTGTTTCGCCGGTGTGTGGATAGCAAAATCTCTGTATACAAGAAACGTGTCTATAAAGCTACCCGTCACCAGGAAATTTAGATCGGCTCCCCAAGAATGGAGAAGTCAAGGATTAATTGTTCATCTCAAGGGCCAAAATGGTGACCAAACGAGGAGCTTGGCGCTACTTTCCCACGATCCAGTCACCTGTACTTTTACCGAGCAGCGGTGGCTTGCCGTGAAGAATTACGACGAACGATCCTGGAGGCGCGCGACCGGCTCGCATTTTCGAGGAGGTCTGCGCGACCCGAGATCACTCCTAAGGAGCGGAACCGGGCGGATGCCTTTCCGTGGTCGTTGTTCGTTTCTCGGCGTCCTCCCAGACCGTGGAATATTTTGAGTGGTGTCGGGTCGGGGAGGTATCCATACAGCGTTTCCACCGCGGGGGCATGGTTCCCGACCCTCGATGCCCGAACTGCGGTCAGGTGAAGACGAGTGCCCACGTTTTCTCTGCATAATCCCTTTGGCGCTTGGTACACCATGGTTTCCGGAGTCTGGGAGTCCGGAAACTTGTGCCAGGCGGTCGTAACCCTTGCAGCGCCTTCCACCCTATACTTCGCGGTAGGTCAACTGGCTGTATGGCATAATTGTTGCGCAGCAGTTGGTCACCAACGGCGGACCCGTGCGATGTGGCCCCTGCTCTCTCGAGTGTGGGGTTCCCTGCTCCGGCACTTGGGGAGAAAGCCATTCTTTCGTTTGCTGACGAGATGTAACATGCGATGTAAGGTGCGACACCATTTGGTTTGCTGCGTTAAGTTTGTTTCGTCCGCCCCTTCATCTTTGTAGTGCCCATGCTTTTGATCGTTTCCCAGTTACCCGTTTTTTCTGTCTTTTAGTACAGTGTCAATAAATTTTTGTACGTAACCAAACATTGACCGAAGTTTCGTGACCAGTAGCGGATTGAAGGGCTCTGCCAGAACTGTTGTTGCATGCGCCACACGAGCAAAACGTGCTGAACAGGGAAGCTGAAAGCCCTGAGCACGCCCTTGTAGCTTCCGCCAGACACGTTTGCAAGTACGGCCTCTAGGCGCCGCCATCTTACTCCGCATTGGGGTGCGCTTGGACGCAGCCAGAATCCGATTACGAGGCCTGAGCAAGGCGTCGTATTCGGATTATGGCCGCGCCTAAGCGCACCCCAATGCGGAGCAAGATGGCGGCGCCCAGAGGCCGTTCTTGCAAACGCGTTTCTTGGGCTGCGCATCGGAGCTCAGGAGCTACAGTCGAGCATATGCAGTCATTTGTAAAACTTCTAGTATCTATACCGCCTTCACTAAAAATACAAATTACTCAAAAAAGGTAGTTAAGTTAAGTTACTGAGTATTGACGCCAAAAGTAATTGGAGTAGAGTAGAAATTACGCATTCGTAATTGTAATTGAGTAAACTACTAACTACTGTAAAAAGTAGCGAGTTACTTTGAAGTTACTTTCGAAGTTACTTTTTGTATTTTTGTGGTAGCAAAATGAACAGCAGTTTTGATCAGTGAAAACCCCGCGAGCCTAAAATAAATGCAGTCATTTTATGGCTTGCGTTTTCACCAATATAGTTTAATCGCTCGCCGAAGCAATTGACTTTCAAAGTCCTTATCGGAGAGTTTTCCCATTTTCCTCCTAGAGATGTTCCCAGCCAAGCTAAAAAGACGTTCCACCGACGCGCTGGATGGAACGGCAGCGCTGAATTTCAGAAACAAGCTGTGCAGGGTCAGGAAAGCGAGTGTCAGCATCTTCGGTGTCCATGACGAAACATGTGAGGTTTGCCTCGGCTAGAGGGTCTTTTATAAAAAAAATGATAAAGAACTCTCCTCCTTTTTCTACTTTCTTCGGCAAGTTCAGATTGTTATGATTGGCCCCTCTTTATTCCCACGACGTTCGGAGAGTACGCTGAGCGAGTGCACCTGACCGTCAATGGTTGAGGTCTCGCGCCACGAACATGAGATCACCCGGACGACTGCGCGTTTAGTTGCGGTGCTAGTGGTACGCTACTGAAGAAAAAATATTTTTTGTTTGAACAAAAGATGAAACGAAGTATACTTTGCCGCTGACGCCGGGACCAACAAAAGGATTTCCCAAGGGTGGCTCGCAATCTTTGCCGGCCTCTACAGTATCGGAAGGACGCGGAGGATTACGTGAACAAGCATCGTCGCTCGTACAGTTGTAGCTTGAAGCGAGAAGTTGCTCCCGTGAACGGATTATCCGTGTCGGCGTTTGTGGGCGCGAATGTCCGGCTTTGCAAGGGAGTATGCGCTGACGACGAGGCGACCATGGGAACAGGTGCCCAGCTGCAAGGTCATTCCAGTGGCGCCTACCCGTGGGACCCTCAAACCGCTTGAGTCAGAACTCACTAAAGGCAGACATGAAAACAACAACAACCCTCCGAGTGTCCCCGTCTTTCACGGTTGCAGCTGGAGGTGCGGCGCCTGTGTGCATTACCGGATTAGGTCAATACCCGACCAAGGCTTGTTAAGCATCTGTTCCTGCGTTCGTGCGCGCCGGTGTTCTGTTTTCGCTGCTCGTCGCCACCTTGGCCCAAGGACGCTTGTGGGAACGGAATGTGAGGGGGCCCCTTGCTCGGAAATGTCACTTCATCTGCCGGCGTTTTATTTCTGCGCTCAAACTTTTGTGGTGAGCAAAATTAGCACTAGATTTCGAAAGTAGTTAGTAACTTGAGTAGAAGTTACCTAAAAATGTAGTTAAGTTAAACTACTAATTACCCAAATAAATTTGTAATTGAAAGTTACCAAGTTACTCGGAAAAGTAGTTAAACTACAGTAGTTTGAGTAGAGTAGTTGAACTACGTCCAAGTAACGTTTCTTTGTAAGGACGGAATGCTTCTGGGTAAACTCATGAGGTTCTTGAAATCACATAGAACTTGCGAAAATGTATGTACACATGTCTTGCACTTGAGGTCATCGCATTCTTCTGGTATTCATTCCTACTTGCACTGCCGAGAAAATCGGTCTCCCCTTACAAAAACAGGTCTCAACATTCTTGTTTTTTACTTCTTACTGACTTTTTGGGATACTACTGGATTTCTTTATAAACGCACTTTGTTTTGATTATTGTCAAGAAAGCTTTCCAACGAGAAAAATAATAAAAATATTTGTAGACTTATCTATAAAAAAAATTACAAAGAAGTTGTAATGACGTTTTTTTGTAGGTTTTTTTCTAAAAAAATAAACATAAAACTTAGTGACATATTTTTTATATTATTTGATAAAAAGAAAAATTATTAATTTTTTATTATTTTATCAAAAAATATTGAGGAAAACTTATTTGGAATAAAGTTTTGAAGAATAACAGCTTACATTTTTTTTGACAATATTGAAAGGGAAACGACATTTGGTACAGATTGTTCCCTGTTGACATATTTGTAAGATTTCTAAAATGATAGTAAGTTGCTTTGCACTTCTTTCTTTTTAATCTAGGATTCTTCTTTTTAGAATCAGAGGACAAAGGGAAAGGACATTTTTCATTCCCTTTCCTGCTTTTATTTAATAAAACCTTCTGATAACACGTACGATGTAACAAAAATATAATTAAACTTAAGTCCCACGTAACATAAAAGTTTGCCGTGCCTAGCGTTACGTCCGGACGCACCGCTGAAACGCGTTAACCTACCCCCCCCCCCCCAACCCCTCTTTCTCGCGCGTAAACACTGAAAATCGACTACATTTGTTCTAAGAGCTGTTTTTGTGGTTGTTGTTTTAGCGACGGCGCCGAATTATTATTTGTTGTACCAATGCCTTTTAGTAAAAGACAGAGTCCACGAACGTCGAAACACTGTTTTCCCCTTGACAGACTCCTGAGAAGGAGATCGAACACTTGGAACCTTATTAAGTGCTGAGGGGGTCACAGGCCAAATGATTTTCAATATGTAGGCTATATAAGGTTCTGGAGCCTTACATAGCCTGCACAAAGTCCTGAGGCCTCAACGTAGTTGAGTGCTTCATGGCAATTGTGCTTTTGTTCGTTTCTAATGTGCATTTGCGGGACGTGTATGTACCACTAACTAAATTCAAAATATATATTTAAAAAGAAAATCGAGTGTCCTTTTTTTACGGTAATCTGCGGTTCGTCAAAATAATTCAGCAAAATTTATGTTAAAAAGAATTCTAAAACATTTAAGTGGCAAATTTTGACTAGGAGTTAAGTAAGTTGTCAAAATAAACTCTGACAAACCTCAAAAAAGTTTAAAAAAGTTTCAATACGATTCCAGAAATGTTTCACCAGAAGTTCAAAATAATTTACTTCAGATTTTTGTAAAGGTCTGTAAACGCTACTGGTCACGAAACATCGGCCAAAGTTTGGTACAGGGTGAACAGCTGCCGCCAGGGGCGCTACTGTTACAGAAGGGGCATGTTTGTTTGGTCAACCCAATCTCGGTGTGCCACCCCAAATTCGCAATGACAAGTACATTAGAAAAAACAACTTCTCGTGCACCGACATCGTGTTACGCCTATAAATGACACTGTATGCAAGCACCGATAATGTTTTATTAATCTCTAATAAAATAACTTACAAATCAGCTTTTTCGATTATTTTTAAACAAAACGATATTTTTTGCAAGCGAAAAAGAGTCAGGCAGCATGAGTGTACGGGTTCGCAGAGCCTACTTGATGGCGCTATTACGACGCTGAATTTTCATGGTGATGGGGGTGTTGAAAAGTAATATTGAGGCTAGAAGAAGGAATGAAGATTGACATTAGTTTGGAGATTGTTGCAGAAGAGGAAGTTTGAACAGTTGAGTAAGCGCACAGATCTCAAGACGCTTACGTTAACGAGAAGCGCTGCTCTGTGCGATTAGAGTAACTGTATATAGTTACTCTATGTGCGATGACGCGTCACCGCCATCTATCGGCGGCTCAACGGGAGCGGGCTCGAAATTACGATCCCACTTTCTGGTTGCCAGACTCGCAGCAGTGCTGGCTAGATTGGCGGCTCTTAGCCACCTTGTCGACGCTAGCGTTACGCGTGGTTGCGTAACAAACTCTTGAATAGCGTTACGGAGAAGTTTCGTGACCAGTAGCGCATACACCTATTGCTAAATTACACAAGGAACAAGGAGAATGCTGGGAATGCAGGTCTACGCGCCGCACGCGCTCGCCCTCCCCGTATAAAAGATTCGAAGTAAATAACCAAAAGAAGGCGCCGACGAACACGAGTGCAAGATGTCATTTGTTTTAGGCTTTTGGTTTAGAACAGTTACTGCTGCGGACGCCAGCACGTGTGGCGCCTCGTACATTCCCAGCATTCTAATTTAGCAATAGGTCTATTGAAGGACTTCGGTATAGCCGAGGCCCTCCTAGAGGCCTAGCTATTTTTTCTGTCCCGTTTCCTCCGAAACACAATTGGGTTGCCAATAAAAGGCGCGAGGAGAGCTCACGCATGCGCAGAACTCTCCCTAAAAAGTTCATTGTGTTACAAAAAAAAAAAATAACCCGGAGCATGTTGGAGGTGTATTTGGGGACAACTCTCTAAGGCACTTCTGAGGAGAGGAGGAGTCCGTGTGCGCACGATGAATCGGCGCTCAAGCACACGCTCCCGTTCTTTTGACTGCATTGCTACACAAAGTATAGTGACACACGCTGCACGCAAATGTCCTGTGTGTAGGATAGATTTCAAGTGAATGACTAAACTAAGGCAACGACGAACGCACGTGAAAAGTGCCATTTATTTTAGATTTTTACATGAAACGTTTAACGCTATTGGCGACGTGAGCGATCGAAAGCGTCGCTGTGGTCGGCTCATCACAATTGGCCGAATGCTGACTATGACGTCAGCAAAGGATTTCTCATCGACAGAAAAAAGAGGAATGGAAGAACTTCAATTTTGACGGTGTTGGCAGTGTTGATTTGAGAGCGCTATGATTTCAGGCTTCCACCATGCCCATCACCAACACCATCGTACTCGTGGTTAACAAGGTAATAACGTCACGAAAGGTAACCAAACGAGGGCGCCACCGAAACATTTCGCCGCTAATAGAGGCCACCATCGGCAGCACCGAAACAACCATTCTAACATGTTCCTCGGGGTACCAATAATTCTGAAATAACGTTATAAATGCGGCATAAGACCCCTACTTTCACTAACTATTGCTCAGAATGCATCCTTCATGTTCATAATAAATGAAACGCACATTAGTTTTTTTTTCTTTTTATGTCCTCACACTAGCAGTCGCAGAACAGACCGGAGAAAAACAAGCAGCCTCCCCTCAACTCGCAGTCAGAAGTTCAGAACGACCTCGGATCACGTCAGGGAGTGCCGATTTCTTTGACAGGCCATCAAGGTTTATCATATCGCCACGCTGCAATACAAGGGCACGTGCTGGGCCCCGACTATTGTTGGGTCTCGGAGATTTCCGTCACTGCAGTTACTGGACACAAGCGTCAATCGAATAGCCACCGACCCATTCATTACCCCCCAGCCCAAGCCGAGCGCTGCCGCAGTTCTCGTGTCCGCTCCATGAGTCGCATTCGGATGACATCAACGGGTTCCCACCGGATCCACATCAGCCGTGATTCATGACCCCACGACCATGTTAGCGGAGTTCTCGAAGGGAAGACGAAAATAAAAAGTCTGCTTCTGTATTCCAGAAATTGCTTGGCGAAAAAGATTGTGACTGAATGTACTCGCGTACTGAGTGTACTCGCGAGTCACGCTTGACCTCAATACCATAAAACATTGTGGTAGTCTTGCAATGCTTAAAGTCACTGGATCCTGAGATCGTAGCGTCATTGTCTTCCCTACCTGCTAGCGCAAAGTATTAAAAAAATATGACGATTAAATTTATGATTTAAATCAGATCAGTTTTATTATGATGACTTCAATCAAACCTTTCCCCAGAAATAATTGAAGGAAGTTTTTGTTTACCGTTTTGTTTATCATTTGATGTTTTCTACTGCATCTGTTTTGTACTAAAAAAAAATTAAGCAAGATTTCTATTTGTTTGAACGCGAGTAAAAAGCATTGGTCTTCTGAGCAAATCGGATCACGGAGCTTTCTTTCTACCTTACACTTCGTTCGAGCAAATCAGAACGCGAAAGAAACAAAAAACCAGAAAAATGTAATGACTTATTGCCAGCATATCAGAGCTCGAAAAAAAAAAAGCAACTACCCTTGGTTTCAGCTTCAGTCCCGACGAAGCCGACGCCACGAGCTAATGGGACCCATTACGCAGCGTCAAAGCTCAAGTCCCTTGGCCTTTTCTGGTTTTGATTGGTTCAGCGATGATATAGGACACGTCCATATACATGACGAACACCATGATGTTGCGCTTTTTGCGCTGTCCGATTGATCCTACCAGCTCGTAGAGTCGGCTGCGTTTGGACTTAAGCTGCAACGAGGTATAAAAAACAAAAAAACAAGCTGGTTTTGGTTGAGTATGGCTGTGGTTACACGAATGAAAAGTAATTAATTAAACTGTCCTTTAAATTTCTTCTGCACTGTTATCAGTGAGCGTATGGATTGACGAAACAAAATTAAACGAAATAAATATTCATTTCTTTATATTTATCAATCAATCTGCCATATATTCATTTGTTTATGTTTATCAATCAATCTGCCATGTTTAAAAACAAATGTAGAAATAAAAAGTCCCTATTTTATTAGTCACGCTGATTTAAATGAAATTGATTTTGATTTAAATCAAATAAATTCGATTTAAATAAAAAAATTCTGATTTATTTTATTAAAAAAGTTTACCCTGCAGCAGGACACAAACGGATACCAACACACAGACAACAATAAACCTCGCAAGATGATTGGCTCATCGACATTTCTTGCCATGGCAATCGCCATCATAAGTCCTTTGGAATCTTGGAAAGGGTCGTTCCAAGCCAGCCGCGCCAAGATCGCCATGGAGCATCATCGTACTGAAAGCGTCCGTCACCAATATAAGCGTCTTTGGCACTGTGTATGCAGTAAACTTATCACTCATGCTTATCTCCAGAGATCTCTTACAGGAATATTGTTGTTGCGTGTTTCGAGACAAGAAAAAACATTTTTCAATGCCACCAGGCACCGACACCGTACGCGATGGCGGTGCGGAGATGTGCGCTCGTTTCGCCGGTGTGTGGGCAACAAAATACCGGTACACAAGAAATTACGTTACAAATCAACCCGTCACCACGGATTTTAAATCGGCTCACCATGAACGAAGGGGTTCAGGGGAAACTGTTCATTCCATAGACAACATAAAGGTGATTTTACTGGGACCTTGGCACTACTTTCTAAGGATCCTGTGAATCTAGTTCCTGCATCCTCCTCTCTCCTCGGTTTCTTAACGCATAAGGACGCACAGAGACAAAATGACAAGGTGGAACCATTACGAATACGAGCGTCGAAAGCATCTTGGACCGCGAACAGTTCATTCAGGTCAGGCCGCCAATATTTCTCGCGGGCGTTAGTGCTGTCCCTCCAATGCCGTGCAAGTCAGTTCCGCGTGATTGGATGCCAGATGCAGGGAGCACCGCGCAGAAACAAGGCGGAACATCACGCACTCGTGCACACACAGAACAATCACAATTGCGAAACACTCATAGGGCGATGGGCTATAAATGGAGTGTCTAAGCCTTCGCGAGGGACTTGCCGGGACGAAAATAAGAAGTTGCAACGCGGCTAGGGACTAGCAAGCTTACGGGGATAAGCCAAAGGTCGTTCACGTGACGCTCTTGAGCTGTCTATTGTCACGGCGTGCCGACAATTATTGTCGCCGACCTCGTCGCAAAAAAAAAAAAGTTGTTTCTGCTTGACTGCCGACTCTGAAGGTTGTATCTGCGCTCTTCTTGCAATCGCGTTTTATGTTTTGTGTGTGCGTAAGTTTGATCGATGCGGAACGTCGATGTACGCACAGAGAACGACACTGTCACCGCAAACAAACGATCGCTGGTGTTTCTTGTCTGTCTCTTGAAATAGTAGGGCTGTCAGAAAAATTACGAGAGTAATTGTCAACTTGACAAACGCGGGGTGTGGCTTAATATGTTCACGCTTTTTGCTTCCTGATTGGTTCTTCGGCGCTCTTATTGACTAATGCCGCACTCTAATTGGCGGAGATAAGGATATGGCCGGATCTCGCAACGCCCTGTGTTTCTGTCAGCAGTGACAGAGTGTGCTATAAAGTGTGCATTTGAGGCACTAACCTAAGTGGTACAATTTGATGTGCGTCGAAACCCTTTTGAAGTAAAATGCGAAAAAGCGCGGATGTCGTGTTCGCGCAATGCACTACATGTAGAGAGCTATTTTTTGTTTGTTTTACGTTTGTGTGGGCGTGCGTGCGTTTCTGTGTATGTGCAAGTATCTGTACGTGTGTGCGTGCGTGCGACTGCGACACGTATGCTCATCCATTAACGGGGCTCTTTGTGTGTTTAACAAAGGCTGTTGACCGCAAGACTGTCATGCAGTCTTGCGGTCGAATCCTTAGCAAGAGGGAATCAGAACGGAGAGAATCGCCAAAAACAATCTTAACCGATGCAGGTTGGAACCGTCTCTGCATAGGACGAGGAACCGTGAGAAACCTGTGGTCGACGTGCAATCCTCCTTGGTACTTAACTATGTAGGCGCCCTTACACAATGAAAATATTTACACCCTTAAGGATAAAAAAAAGGATGTTCCTAAGATTTTCTTAATGGCTACACCCTTCAGCACCCTTATTTCCAGCAATACACCCTGTATAATCCTGAAGCAGGGTGTTGTTGCAGGGAACACCTTTCATTTTCTGGAACTAAAGCGAGGATACAGGCGAGTTGGTTTCAGGCAGACGTACTAATCCAGGAGCAGGGGAAAAATGACAACAGACGACATAAGACTCCAAGCACAGCTAAAATTTTATCAAGTCATCCTTAAATAGATTCACGGCCTAGGTGAAGTACCGTATTTACTCGAGTAATAGCCGCTCTGTTTATGAGAAAACCTGGGTTTCGCTTTTCCGCGGACACGTTGCCAATCCGCAATCGACAGCAGATTCCAGCGGTTTAGGACAGAGATAATGTCTTCACGCGAAGATACCATCTGTGAAGATTGCATTTGTATGGAGAATCGTGTTTGCGATTTTGTTATCGCTATGTAATTTATGCGCAATGCGATGATGTGTGTATATGTGTGCAGGAAACAGACGCAAATAGTGCGGCTATATTCGAGTAAATACGGTACTCACTGGACGTTAAACACAACAAAGTATCCACAGTGGAAAAAAAGAGAAAGACACTACTAGCGAAAGGACAAAGACAACCAAGGCACAACTCTCTAACCAAACAGAAACAAACTTTGAGGCCATGCCTACAGTAAACAAAGAAAAAGTGAAACAACCAACAGCGGGAAAAAAAAAGAAGAAAGAAAGAGTACAGGAACGTTTTAAGAGCCTCGTTCAGAAGCACGAACATGTTGCCAAAACAAGTTACGGGATGTTTGTATCAACCTTTCTCTTTATCAAAGACATCAGTTTCATTCCAGACAACGCAGCAACCAAAACAAAAGAAAAAAGTTTTTGAAAATTTATTTTATTTTTAACCGCTCGCTTATTTTCATACAATCTGTTGTTAATACATCTAACTGTTTGATTTTGGCACGTTATCTGGAGAAGGCGGTTGGTATGTGCTTAAAAACAACTCCTAACCTTTTCTTTTCTGAGGAATTGACGAACGATGGGTAGTTGGAGTTTTTGGGTATCAGGTTTCAGATTGCAAATCATCTCTTTTAGAAGTTTGGAAGGGTTGATTCAAAACCCTTGCTATCTTGGTTAAAACCCGGCCTACAGAAACATTTTCCGCAGGGCAAGAAAATCCTCCTCGACACCCTTCCTATATACCCCTCTCCCACTGCTATCTTGACAGCGAATGACTCCTTTTGTTGTCGCGTCTTGGGCCTTGATAAGCCGGAAACTTATCCCGACTTATCCGGGATAAGATCTCGGCTTATCCAACCCCAATATGGAGCAACAAAAGGAGTTTCCCGCCGTCGAGATAGCAGGGAGAGAGGGGAAATTGGAAAGGTGACGAGAAGGAGTTTCCAACGAAAGGGAAAACATTTTTGTAAGTCGGGCTTCTCATTCAAAAATTAAAAAGTGGTGTGGCCAAGTCTGTATTAAAGGCCGACCTACAAAATCATTTTCCGCAAGATAGGAAAATTCTCCTCGCCACCCTTCTATTTCCCCCTCTCCCACTCTTATCATGACGGCTGGGGGACTCCTTTGTTGCTGCATCTTAGGGCCGGATAAGCCGGGATAAGCTCCCGGCTTATCCGGGCCCAAGATGCAGCAACAAAGGAGTCCCCCAGCCGTCAAGATAGCAGTGGGAGAGGGGGAAATGAGAGGGGTGACAAGGACGATTTCCCTACCTTGCAGAAAAACTGTTTGTAGATCGGGGTTTAAGGAATGCTCTCAAATTTTTCTGTTTTCCTTAGGTAAACCCTGGCTTTGAAAAACATCTGAGAAGGTTATCGTTGGCGAATTATGGTAGAGAGTGTGTGTCTTCCGTCGTCTTTAATTCATTAACCAGTCCTAGGGTCAGCACGCCAAGGCCAGAGATAAAAGCAAGGTTGTCTGCTTGACTTTTTCATACTGTTTCCGATAACCTAAAAGCGATCGTAGGTAGGTTTGGTGTAACTGTAGGTTTTAATCCAAAGTTTCCTTTGGCCTTTTTGCCCCCAAAAGTCAAGTGCTCCAAAAAGCAGAGAGAACCGCCTGTGACTCCTCGGTGTTGTTTATGAAAGTTCTTTAAAATGCGGTGCTAGTTATGTGGGTCAAACAGCTAGATGTATTAACGACAGATTGTGCGAACATGTTGAAATTTGGGCGAGTTGGTTGTGAATTAAGAAATTAAAGACGACGCGAACACGGACGAAGGAAGGGTGCTTTAAAGTTACCACTCGTGGAACGGACTGGCGATATGTAAAAAAACGCGTATGATAATCTTATCCTCCACATTTTCGCACCCCTAGCCTTGCGTCCGTTGCACGAGTGGTAGCTTTGGCGCACACTCGCGCTTTTAGCGCACTTTAAGCCTTTCAAAATGTACCACTTTAATGGTTTTTCATGATGCCCTGCAAGTTCCTAATTGGAACCATATGTTCATTTGTACTAATTAAAAAAGTTAATTAAGAACCTTCAGTTAATTATTCGACTTATTGTGACGATTAGCTCACTATATTATGTCCCACTGGTCGTATAACTACCTGCCCAGAGCGCATTAGTGTGCCTTTCGTCGCTTGTGTTTTTGAAAGAGATATTTTCGAATTAAAATCAAGCACCCCGTTTGAAATGCTGGAACAGTCAACTGGGTTGTGGTTCCATATTTGTTGCATTCTGTATGTGGTGCATGTTGCTTGTAAACTTGTTGCTCATAAAAAATAATAAAAATCCCCAAAATGTTGCCCTTGAATTGTAAGGTGTTTTTGTGACACTCTTAGGGCGTTAACCCCAGGACAAGCGAATTCACACCATTAAGGTTGTAACATTGTTTAGTCTGTAGGCTGTAGACGTGCGCGCGGTCTGTTTCTTATGCGCGCCTGTGAACTGGTTGAATCGCTGTCCCCGACGTTCGCGAAGCGTATCGAGGCGCTGAAGGCTCTCCGCTGGCCCAGAGTTCCACGTAACCTGTGGTTCGCTGAACGGCGGAGGCCACAGGCTAGGGGCACGTTTCCTGGGGTGAACGGACACCGCACAGCGTCCGGCAAAGTGGCGAAACGAAGTCGCTTCCGCGTCTCGCGTCCTTGTCAGTCTGGCGACTTCGCGGTATTGCCCGAAGCAGCAAAGGGAGCACGCGGGCACCCGACAGCTCGACTCGACGGCAGGGAAGTCGTCCGTCTCTCTGATCCCGCCGCCCTTTCGAGCGGTGACGCGCTCGCTGGCAGCCTGTCAGGGCTCTGCTTTGATTTCGTTCGGGGAACCCCTAAGTTCGGCTCGTTTTCAGAGCAACACAAAGCAAAACTAAGTGAAAGTGAGAGATTCGAGGCTTCGTCTTTGTCGCTGTTTGCTCGGTGCCATAGTTTCCAGAAGCGAGTCGGGGAAGCCAGGGTCGGGCGTTCGAGGGACAGTGGCGATGTTGGCTTGCTTGACGGTGACGTTGTGTTCGACGGTTTCGTTGGATGCTGTGCTCACCGGAAGAGACGTACAGGCGGGCTCGAGCCACTGCGCGAGAACACTCGGCGCACGTGGACTATTTCACGCCGCAGGTTTTCGTGGGAAATTTGGGAGCATCACGCTTGGGCTGAAAGGAGAAATACGCGCGTGGACATCTTCACCGGTAAAGTCGACTGTTCCCATAAAGCTCTGCGAGCCCTTTTCTCTCGTAGAACATTGGGAGCAGGAAAACAACACGCGAGTAAAAACAAACAAACAGATCACGGGGAAAATAGAAGTAGTAGATAAATTTGAGCAGAGAGCTTCCAATCATTTAGCCTCCAGTGATTTGGGCGGAGTTTGGTCCCAACAAGGACACTCTATACCTCTCTCCCATCAAACAAACAAACAATAAAAAAATCAAATGAATAAATAAACACAAATAACAAGCAAGCAAGAAAGTAAACAGAGCAATTAAACAAATAAGAAAGAAAATAAAAAGACAAACAGAGAAAGTAAGCACGCAAGGAAACATACAAGTAAGCGAGAAAACGAACAAGGAAACAAGCAAGTAAGCGAACAAACAATCAAGCAATCAAGCAAGAATGTACACAACAAAACAAACAAGTAAATTAACACAAACAAACAAACAAGCTAGCAAGCAAACAAACAAACGAACAAGAAAGCAGACTAAAAAACAAACAAGCAAATAATTAACCAAGCAAGAAAGTACACATACAAACAAACAAGAAAACAAGCAAAGAAACAAGCAAGAAAGCAAACAAACAAGCAAACAGACCAAAAAACAAATAATTAAGCAAGCAAGAAAGTACACAAACAAACAAAGAAGTAAACAAGAAAAAAACAAAACAAACAACAAGCAAGCAAGCAAATAAACGAAGAAAAACTCCCTGTTCTTACATCGTATTGCCTCCTGCTAAATGTATTTCTGCTAGAGCGAGGAAAAGCCTATAAAGCGAGAACCCAAGCTAAAAAAAGAAGGTAGGAAGATTCGTGTGTTTACTCCCTCGTTTATGGTGGCCGGTGTCGGAAAAGTCAATGCTCCTACCCTTCTGGCGCACGAGGCTACGAGGTCGTCAGTGATCAGCGAACCCTCCAACTTTCGCCTCTCCTAAAATGCTGTCGCCGTAGGCAGCTGCCTATAGCTATCATCGGGAAGCGCGGCGTTGCCTACTCTCCAATTCAGCGTGCGTGCCCACATTCGTCGGCACTTGGCACGTTGCAAGCAATCATCACGCTGACACACACAGGCACGAGCAGAGGGGAGGAAGAACCTACACAGCGGGCTGAATACCAAGTGGCGGACGCACCGACAGCCCCCGGGAAACACGGGGAAACATAGCAGCGCTATTTCATCGCGCTACGTTTCCCAATATACCCAAACAATCGGATTTGCAACTCGACTCTACAGCGTTTCTGAGTCCTGTAGTTTTCCACTTAGAGCCTTCTCCGTCACTCGGACTTCTCGCACTATCGTAGTCGTTCCCAATGCAATGAGTCGTAATAATGTGGCATCAAGGCGGCGGGGAAACCAGAAAGCGCAGGTGCAATCGCTTCTGCGGAAGATTTCGATGGCTAGCGGGGCCGATCGAAAGCACGTTTTCAAAAACGGGAGTCCGAACTCGCGAGTGCCAGAAGGGTCGCTTCCTTTCCGACAGCGACGCGTGCTGAAGCGTTCGCGCGGCAGTTCCGGCCGGGGCCAGCGACATTAGCATTGGCGCTCGCGCTTTCCGCAGCCCCGCAGGCTGTGCCGGGCGGCCTGCCGCTCTCGACTCGAGATCAAAGGGACCTCGAGTGTAATGACCTCAAGGGTCACGCCCGCGACCAGCTGCAAGCTCATCAGAATGGACGACCGCGTGTACGACTCCAGAGCCGATCAGTTGGGTTCTTGTTTTTCCCCACCTCCTGACTCGCTGTCCTCCGTGGTAACCGGGGCCCCGGTGTCCTCGCTTTAAATGTTTCATGCGGGCTGTTGTATTCCTAGACGCCGAAACAAAAGCGCGCAGCAAAAGGACGTAAAAAAACGTTGCGGGTGCCGAGGAAATACGATGGCGCTTTTCTTAACTTAGTACGGGTGCCCAGTTTTAAATTTGCCTTTAAACTTCGTACGGGAGATTCCGCCAGGAGTAAAAGTTTGCCGCGTGAATATTGCATATATGGGCGTATTCTTTGATGAGTTTAGCAGCTGTTGGAATCGAGTTATCATATGCGTTCTTTCGCGAATCGTGTTTGATGTTCGGGACGGTATTGCGTCGCTGTTGGAGAGGAATTCTTTCGTGTGCCCCTTGAACCGTGTGCCGCTCCCTCACTGGAGTGACATTCTCATTCATTCTACAAAGAAGAATTGCGAGCATTATGGGCTGAAAAACACGTACGTTCAGGCTTCCGCCTGCGTAGGTTCCTGATTATTATAACAAGAATACGACTGAAAAGATAGGACTAACGTTGGAGAAGGTTATCGAACGCGTGCTGTCCGGTCTAAACGTTTCGCCCGTCAGCTTACCAATTGGAAAGGTATTTATGTAGGGACAAAGTAGCTACAACCAAGACATGGTTTCCAGGAACCGGGAAGCCTGCTGCGGAGTTACTAGATCGCGCCTCTTAAAGGAACATTGAAACACACCAAAACATTTTTTTTTTGCCGGGCGATTTATTATGGTGTCCGAAGACTACCCAATCAATATTTTGCTACACCGTCACGTATAATTTTAACAAAGTAAATAAAAGAAAAAAGAAACGCTATTGCCCGAAACTGGAACCGAAACTGGGTTGGGAAGGAAAAAGAAATATAGAGGAGAAGAGAGTGCCGGATCGAAGTCCCGTGGCTGTGCAACTTTTCTTTTTTTCAATCAGCTTATTTGCAACTTTTTAGAAGACCCAAAAAATGGGTATTATATATATTTTTTTCTATTCTTAACATTCAGTGCGTGCCTTCGATGACCTACGACTTTGATTATCTTTGGTGGTTTTTTCTAGACCATAGAAAACGGCACGTGACCACGGAGAGGAGTGTGAGCGTGACTGAAACCATCCAGTTCTCGATCGGCGGATTTCGGGCGGAAAGAAAATGAATTTCGAACCGCAAATTGTGTTTTGGGTAGTTGTTCTCTCATATGTCATGTGCAAATAGAAACCTGGACGAGCATAAACACTCTGTCAGTGTCCCTTTAAGGCTGGTTCACACACACACTTGCGTGAGTCTGACCAAGCCTGACTGCAACGGCTTGCGACGTTAATCTTTTTACGGCTTGCTATGGCAACGGAATGGTTGTATGCGGCTTAACACCCCGTCGCCATAGCAACCCGTAAAAGGATTAACGTCGCAAGCCCCCGTGTGTGAACCAGCCTTTACACCCCAATCAGTGTCGCGTGCTTCTAATCGGGATAGCCGACGTGAAGAATGGCGACGGGTGAGGTCACGAAAGAGGGAAGCGAGCGCACCAGAAGCCACCCTATAGGTCCCTCGTGCAGTTTTTTTTCTTTAACGCGGAATGTTTTAATAAACGATTTTTATGGAGATCTGTAACGTTTAGGGTGCAACGCTTGGCTCGAACGAAAAAGCGACACCGAAAGCGTTACGCCCATAGGGAACCATATAAAAAGACTTCAGTCCCTCCCCGCAGGATTGGAACTTACCGCCTTGAGATTGTGAGCCAGTCGGACGCCGTTTGCTCTCGACACGAAGAGAGACCCGTTCGCGCCGCGTTCGAAGGAAGTTCGCCTCGCGGCCTCGAAAGCGCTTGGGCATGTGTTGCTGAGCAGTCTCACTCGGCATTTGTGAGAAATGGCAGCGAATCTTCAACACACTTGCCCTGTAGCGAGGCGGTGCCCTTCAGACGCCCCTCTCTTGTGTCCACGGTGGAAGAAGAGAGAGGGAGCTTATCGAGAGCGTATAAGAAATGGCAGAAGCAGAAAGAGCTTTCACCAAGGAAGCCCGCAGACGAACGCAGATAAGTGTAAGGCCTATCACACACTCTGTACTTACCAGTCTTTTTCAGCATGATCAAGCTTGTATATCGTTCCCTTCTACGCTCCCAATCTGGAATAAAGTAAAATGGCTCCGCGTTCCTGTGTCCTAAGCTTTGATACGAAAATCGGATAAATCTGTCTGTCATCACCTGCGATTTGAATCTAAGAGAAAACAACTGTCTTAACGAGAGTTCTTAAAAAATGGATACATTGACGGGTGCTCCTGCAAACGTGACACGTTGAAATCATCATTATGTATCTTCCGGTTGAGATTAGTCGCTTTGAATTTTCTATTGAATCAACAAGAAACAGGTTACGGCCGGAAGGAGATGGCTTCAATCGACCTTCAGCTTATAGGACATTGTGTTCGACCTGATGTTCGACATGGTGTTCGACCTGCTCAGTGCATCATACAACAGACACGTCGCTCGCTGCCGACGTAATGACAGAATTATTTGCGGGCCTCCTCAAGAATGTCCGAAGGCTTTATGTATATGCAACACCTCCGCAGACAGTCTTTTTATGACCAGTGTTACCGTCATACAAGAAAGACACCAGACAGTCTCTGCAGACTGTCTTTTGTATAATGTATTAGCACTGGGACCACAGCTTTAGAGACGTTTAGCCGACAAACCTGAGCAGTTTGGATTTCGAGAATCACGACACTTCTACCGGAATTAGGACAATCATTCGACCTAGCCAGAGACGTTCAAATCAAGAAATTTAATATCTTGGGCTTTCGTGGAAGTGCCTAGTCCCTCCCACCGACATTGCAGTTCGAGAGCTTACTGACCCCTGCCCGAAAATGTCGCCGGGACGTAACTAGTCGACTTAACTAATTGGAGGAACCGCGGGGAACCGACAGTTACGCCCCCGTCTTTCGGCCCCCGTGTCACTCTATATGGCGAAACCTGAGAGGTGCTCGCTCGCTCGGTTTCGGGGAAATGTCTAAAGGGGAACGCTTGACGGCTTTCCAGATTCGATTCCCCTCAATGAGTCTCGTCGTTTCTTGAATGGCTTCCGCTTGGACACGCTCTAAAAGGGTTTCATAATCGGGCAAACGAAGTGCGACACAGCTCTTTGTATATGCAAGATGTTTCCTTCTAAGCCTAACAGACTTGTAAAAAAAAGTATATATATATATATATATATATATATATATATATATATATATATATATATATATATATATATATATATATATATATATATATGCCACGAATATATTCCACCGCATTCTTACGTAGCCTGCACTTCGTTATGATGCTAAAATATTTATGGCTTCTGTATATTGCTGTTTAACCTTCATATACCTGTTTGTGTTTTTCATTCCAACTTCCCCCTACTGAAATGCCCCATGGCGCTGTAGGTATCTGAATAAATAAAATAAATTAAAGCTACATTAACGCGGTTTGTGCAGGTGTGTCATACGGCCAGGGGGACTTAGTATGGGGCTTATCGTCAGCATAAGTCGAGCAATTAACTAAGATTTGTGCATTGACTGTTTAATTAGTGAAAATAGACACACGGTTCCAATTCCAAACTTGCTGAGGGTCATCGAAAACCACAAAATGAGATATATATATATTTTTTAGAAAGACTTTTGAGCGTGTGGGAAAAGCAGTAGTGCGCTAAAGTCATCACTCCTCCAAGAGGCGCAAGGCTGGGGAGAGAAAACGCAGAGAAGAAACGGAAGAAACCGGGCGGGTGCGTTGTCGCGCCGCTAGCCTTGCTCCTGCTGCACGAGAGGTAACCACAGGGCTCCGCCGCGGTTTTCGATGACGCTCAGAAAGTTTCTAATTAGAACCATATCTTTATTTTCAATAATTTAAGCGGTAATGAATAAATTATAGTTACTTAGCAGACAGATTGTTACGATTAGGTCCCTATACTATGTTCCACTGGTCGTATAACTCACCTGCACAAACCGGTATAGTTTGGCTTTCGAACACGCCGAACGAACGTTCGTTGGGTTCCTTCGTCACGTTCGAACGTTTGTTCGAACGTTCGCCACGACGAACAAACGCCGAACGAACACGCCGACATGAACCATGCGGTAACAGCAGCAAGAGGAAGACAGTCCGTGCCACCATCTTCGCCGCCGTCCCCGCCCCTCGGAGTTCTTTTTCATCCGCGAGAGTGCGAGCGGCCGGATGAAAGAAATACTGAGACGATGCATTATGGAAAACCAAGATTTCAAGCTAAAGTTGGTTCTCCGAACGAGCACTTCGCACCACTGCTTGTAGTGTTGATGACATTCCTTAACTTTTAAGAAATAACAACTAAAAGTACCTCGGAGGGTTTGTTCATGTTATGTTGTTAAAAGTGTCGCGTGTAGTTGTGCACTACGCCTCGCATGCAAGAGTCACGCAGAATAAACACATCCATTTCTTGTTTTACGAAAACGCGTGAAAAAGCTTGAGCCCTGAACTTCTCTCTGTTGCTGAATAGAGGCCCGGGGTCGGTGGGTCTAACTTTGCTGTGTTTCGAGTTAAGCCCCTTGATCAAATTCACGCTTTAATGCGCATGATTCACCGGGCTTCCGCGCTTCGCGTTTTCGTCGCTAGCGCTTCGAAAAATCGTGTTTTCGCTGGTTCTAAAAAAAGAAAAAAAGTCTTCAGTCGTGATATTGGAAGACGGAAGGATCTATTGAGGAGTTTAACTTTAAGACAGTAAGGTGAAAGCGGCCACGCGATTTGCATCAGAACCTTGCTCTCTCTTTCAAGGCATCGATCGTCCAACCCTCTCTGAAGAATGTAATTAAATGTTAGAACAAACAAGCGAGTGTGGACGCATATGCGGTCCACAAACTATAGCTCAGTCTTGTCCCGTAAATAATAGGGGACGGACCAAAGCGAGGAAGCAAACGTACTCAAGAATAAAATTAAAAAAATAAATAAAAATTCGCACTCTTTTTATTTTAGAAGACGATAATGCCAAATATGAAACGAGAAACGGAGGCCACCTGATATACTCCGTTTCACTTTAAATGCGAGCGTGGCAGAAGCTACAAGAGCGATCTCCAGGCTTTCAGCGTCCCTGCCAAGCACATGCGCTCGTGCAGTGCACCGGTCAGGATACAGCTCCTTAAACTACACTCGTAATTTATTGCCAAGTTGTAAACTTTTCAAATCCCCAGAACAGAGAATCTTGTCAGTTACTAATGTAATAACTGGCATAGAAACTATATACCACGCTGAAAACTTAACAGCAAACAAAACAGAACTCTTTTTGTCCCTGTTTGGTCCACGGCGTTTATCTACAAGTTTCATCTACCCGCAAGTTTTGTCTGGGCTACTGCATCAGGAGAGGGCTGACGAAATTTGCTCCGTTTATTGGTTTATTGTCTCGGATTATTAAGGAAACCTACGTATAAACGTGTTCCGTCGCACTCCACCCACTAAATTAATAATAGTTCGGTAGGAGCTATGAAATGTTGCTCTGCCGCCTCGATGATTCAGAGGAAACTTTCCGAGCTACAGGGTTCTCAGATGGCGGGTGCAAATCTCGGCCGCCTGCATTTTGACGGAGGGTCACTTCGGTATCGTCTCACTGAGAATTCGGTTGCGCGCGAAAGTTTACGTGATGGTCTTAATTAATTCTACGTTCTTCACAGGGGAACGCCCACCGTTATTTTCAAAATCTCAAGGTTCCACCTGCAGGGTTAATTTTCTGGGCCGGGTAACATGCTCTAGCAATGCCACCTTCGAGTAGTCCCGTGCTTATTGCTGCTGCATGCAAAATAAAAACGCGTTAAATAGTCATCCGCTGCTGCAAAACCAAAAAATGCATCCACGCGTATATGTTCTTTTTATTTGTGTTGATCAGAATTTCGCTTATAAAACTCGAATTTTAATAGTGCGCTGTCAATTTCAGACGTTAAAAACGTAATTCGTGCATCGTGCAACATTTTACAGATAGATTCTTAAAGGGGTTTCTTTTTTTTTCTTCTTCGTTTTTTTGCAATTTTTGCGATTTCTTCGACTGGTACGGCGGAGCAAGTGCATCTCTGATTGATCATCCGAGTATTTGGCAACGATAAGAAAATCCCCCAAAACATGACGAATTCTGTTCGTCCACGTTTGGTTCGTCCGCGCTCATTGTATGAAAAGTGTGGAGAGCTTCGTTTTTTATTCCTCTGCCGCTGATACATGCTCGGTGAACTTAACATTTCCCCCAATATTAAACAAAAAGGTTGTTTGACGATTATAATTCCTGGAGAAGGGAAGGAGGGGGACAAAGGAAAAATACAAATCTCCAAACAGATCTAGGTGACTGCTGTGCGACGAAACAAATCCGCCTGGTCCCGGTATCAAACCAGGGACCTCTCCATTTCCAGTGGAGCGCTCTATCAACTGATCTAACCAGGAGTTAGATGTCCGCAGAGCAAACGGGTTTTGTCAGCTGCCACAAGTCTAACATTAACAAGGATGAACGGCCTGCATTTTAAGGTTATGATGATAATGCAATAAATGCCAAGGTTTCAAGCGAGCTGGGCAAGAATGACGATAATAATCCACGGAGAAAGGGAACAAGGGGACAAAGGACAAACACAAATCTCCAAACACAGCTAGGTGACTGGTGCGCGTTGGTGTTAGACTGGTGGCAGCTGATAAAACCCGTTTGCTCTACTGACATCGAACTACTGGTTAGGTCAGTTGGTGGAGCGCTCCACTGGAAATGAAGAGGTCCCTGATTCGAAACCAGGACCAGGCGTATCTATTCGGTCGGGCACCAGTCACCTAGCTGTGTTTGGAGATTTGTGTTTGTCCTTTGTCCCCCTTGTTCCCTTCTCAGGGATTATTATTGTCATTCTTATCCAGCTCGCTTGCACCTTTGCATTAATGGCATTATCAACAGGTCGTTCGTTTTTAATATATGCTAGCGCTCTAGCCGCCTTCATTACTTCGAGCGTCGGTTCCGAGCCGATGACCGCCAGCTGTGGCGCTAAGCATCTCGGGCACTCAGGGCAGCCCGCAAAGTGTCGTGGTTTACCCCAGGCCGCCGACGCCGCACTCGTTGTTAGCACTTGCGTCGCGACGCAGGCTGCGCGCAGTGACTGTTTAGAAGGATAGAAACTCCTCCGTCTGAACGCCCGAGGTTTGAAGCAAACGATAGCGCTGAAGAGCCCGCCTGTAGCAGCCCCAAAATAAAAAAGTAGCGCTGCAGTCGCTCTTCTCACGCTCGGATATCAAGGTCAATATTTGTCGTAATTTTCTGCGGTGCAGGGATAGACGATGAGATGCGGTCACTCGCTTTATTTGGTCTGGTCACTTTGTTTGTCTCTGCGTTGCTGCGAGGCTTTTGTAAGCTGGCGCACGAGGAACAGAAACAAGGCTCATTCTGCCCGCGTTAAGACCTTGACGGACACGCTTCGGAGCGGTTTACTTTAGTTTGAAAAAACACATGATACTCCCTATACACGACGAGCCTTCCGAGTCGATTGATATATTTCTTTTTAAAGGAGCTCACGTTGGATATTCGGGTGACATTCGGTGCATGGCGTGCGTTTTATTGAGAGCTGTGAAACTGGATATCTTAGGAAAGAAACAAAAATAATTGTACGTTTTGTATGTTGTTTTACTAGGGACAAGAAAAAAAAAGCTAATGTTTCAGCTGAATATTTTTTGGCACAAGAAAACGAGCTTACGAGAGGAGAAATTCAGAAGCGTGGCATTCAATGTGAAATCTTGGAAATAAGAGCGGGCATTTTGCTTTCTTTTTCTTCCTTCGGAAAGCTTTCGGATGGTTGCACACGGTGCCGAGGTCTTTTCGGCTGAATGCGGCTCAAGTACTGCGCTACTATACTACAGTGTACTATTATACAGGGTAGAGTTGGAACCGGAGGGGCTCGCGTGAGGCGCGTTATGTAGATCGCGACAGGTGTCGGCACCAGCGCATCGGTATACTCCGTTCACCCTTATGCTGAGACTATAGAAGCTCCTGCTTCAGCGCGAGCTTTGTGCCCTCGCTAACACAAGTGTGAACGCGCAGACAGGCGCAATCAAAGCACTGCGGGCGGAAGCCAGCGAGCTCGAGCTGAAGGCGGAACTTCTCGTCTCACCTTAAGGGTGAATGGAGCATACATGAGGTCAGCAGGGGGTGATTGAGCACGTGCGTGCTCAACCACCTTCTGGTTTCTGCTGCCCTGTCGACTGCAGCGCCGCGATTGTTGTCTACTCGCGCAGCCTCACGAGTTACCATTGCCGAGGTTTAAACACTACCCTGTATTCTGGTACACTGCAACTATAGTCACTGACAAGATAAGAACGCCATGGAGATCCTTGAGTTGTCCCTCCTCCAGCGCGAGCTTTCTGCCTTCAATAAAACTTGGGCGTTGCGTGAGCCTGCAGCGCGAGCCTGCAGCACGCGCTCCCTCGTGTGCTGAAGGCTCGCGAGAGCGGGTGCCGGAGGCTCCGGGAGATGCGTCGTTCGCATTCTGTCAGTCACTATACTCCGTTTCTCCTTATGTTGTACCGCAGTGAAAGCTAGAAGCGCGAGCTCATAACGTTCGCAGCAGCCCTTAGTGCACGGAGGCTTGTGCCACCGAGACGTGCCCTAGAGCAAAGGAGCTCGCGCTTGTAGCCTTTCCTGCGGTACATCATACGGTGAAACAGCGTATAGAATCGGCTTGCACTCGGGAACGATTGCTCTGTCGTCGAATATTCGGCTTTGCATTCGTGACCAGTTGGTGGTGCCGTGACAGAAGTCGCCCAACTCAGATGAGCAGCACATGATCTGAGCAAGCACTGACCATTCATCCGCGCGTCTGTGATGAACATTAGCAGCACGAGCGGGGAAAAGAATTCGTATACCTCCGTGCACCTTAACATGGACTAACCGGGAAATAAGGCCCCAAGCCCGATCCGGTTGCGTTTGGCCGCGCTTCGGCTGCACGAACGCCATTGCAGCGGAAGCACCGGTAAAAGTTCCACGCTTGCGCTTTTATCCCTTACTGCTAGTTCATGTTAAAGGCCGACGAGCAGCCAGAAAGGAGGAAACTCTTCCTCCATTCTTCCTTTCTATTCGAGAAAGAGGGAGACCCCCATACTTTCTGCGGGGTGTAGCTCAGAGAGTCGCTCCACTGGGGATGGAAAGAGAGGAGTGTGTGAGAGGAAACGGAGAGAAGGGAACTGGAAACCGGCTTTCTGCCGGGCTGGCTAGTACGAATACGACAGCCTGTTTTGGCTTGATCCAGAAAAACGGACACCGAAACTGCTTCCGGTGTTCAATATGTCGGGACACACCTGACTGCTGGTTTCGCTGGTGAGTGGAGGAGGTAGCCCAATTTTGTGTTTTAGCTTATTTGTGTAAATGCCAGCATTCAAACAAAATCAAATTCTTGTATTGGGTTATATAATTATTCAGGATTTATTAAGGAAATCATGTGGTCTAATTTGTGAAATCCTTTCGTAGTCGCTTTAAACAAACCAGACTGATTTAGTCTTTCTTGATAAAAAGCAATACACTAAAATTATACTAATTGTGTACGTTAATGAAGCACCTCGAGAAATACCCTTACAATGTATTTTTAATTTACCAATAGCATAGTATTAAACCTATACTTTTAGTATGTATCCCTTAGTTTCTGAACTGGGTCGATGTGCGGACAGAGCCGCTAAAATATGAAGTACTACAGTAAAAGTGTATTAATAGTAAACTTCGGATATACAAAGTTTACCAACATTTACTTAAAGTGTACTTTTATGAAACGAGTATACTTAATTTTAATAGCTTTTTTACTAAATCTTACGTATCTGCCACGCACCTGACGTTGTGTTCCTTTTTCCCGTTTCCCAAATGGGACAGACAACAAAAATGTCAGAGTTGCGGTCTTTCGAACCTTGTAACTTTTATAATGTATACCCCTGTACTGAGTACGTAAATTTGTTTAGGCGCTGTAGCACGATCACACATACCTCTTTTTGGGTCTTCACAAGTTCTTTACCTATCTAATTTTTGTTCATATATTTTTTTCTGTCTTGACATTTCTAGAGAAGCCGGGGCCGAAAGCAAGAGAAACCCATTTCTAAAGCACACTACACAATATGTACTGTGACGTTTAAAAAAAAAAAAAGAGTCAACACATCTACCAGTAAAATACGCACGCACGCACGCACACACGCACGACACGCACGCACGCACGAAAAATGAGTCGCTATAAATACTTAATGACCGCGAATTTCACTTTTCAATTTTTTTTTATAGTTCCTGGTTTAAAACAGCGCGTTTACTTTAAAAAAATAAACTCGGCGTGCATGTTCAATCGCGCGCTAGTACTGTACTAATAATGGAAACAAGCAAAATTTAAACGGACGAAGTTTTATTCTTGAAAGGCGCCTTTCGCCTGGAAGCTTTCAGCGGTTTGAAAAATATATTGCTTTTGAATGTTTGCCTGGACAGAAAAATATTCAGTGCCTGACATGCAGTCTGGCTGCTTGTTCTATTGAACTCCAATCTGGGGGAAAAATGAAAGACGTTTACAATCCCCCGTAACGCGGAATTGGAGCGCAGCTCTTGAGGAGGAGGAGGGAAGGTACTGAGGGAGGATATACCCCTCCTCCCTCCTTCTCACCTCCTCATCCTCCCTGCTACTCCTCCTCACCTCCTCCCTCCTCTTCCACCTCCTCCCCCTCCTCCTTCTCCTCCTCTCCCTCCCTCCCTCCTCCTCCCCGCGCGGTGCCTTATAGGACATTTCCCATAATGCACCGCGCGGTTACGCCGACGGCGACGCCGACGCCGCTCAAGCCGGAAACGGGTACCTAAGAGCTGCGCTCTAAAATAGGGATTGAACTCAAATCAGTTTTCAACCCCCAGGTATACCATGCGTAGTCCCCACCACCTTTAATTATTGGCGATGGGATATTTGGGTGCACGGTTCCCTCAACCATCAGCTACACCAAGGACGGTTTCGATGATATGCGTAGAAAGCATGGTGGAAGCTCGGAGTCATGGCGTTCGTAACACCGTCAAAGATGGCAGTCTGACATTGCTCTTCTGTGTGGTTGTCGGCCAATTATGGAAGGCCGATCGCAGCGACGCTTTCGGTCGTGCATTTCGCCAATACTCCCCGAAAACACTCGAAAAATCACGCCCGTGGCATCTGACTTCCGCAGAGCACTCGACAAGCCAACCACTATGACCTGCAGAAGGCTTCAAGCTCAGTGTCACGTCACACAAATAATGTTTTCGTCAAAACGATTTTTCTGTTCTCGCCACCTTCAGGGCTGCCTCCATCGCATTGTGCCGCGCGTAAAAATAGGCGCACGGGTTTTCCTTTTTCTTTGTTTGTTTCAGAGTGGGCTTCCGAACAACAGGACGTCGTAAATCTCAATCGAGCCTCTATCGGGCGGCAGCCAATTAGGCCGGACTATCCGCCCGGGTAAGCAAACTCAAAAACCAATTGCGAAGCCACGAACACTGTCGTACCATTTGTCGCGTGCTCCTCTCGATTCTGTTACAGCTTCCTCCTGTAAAGCGTGGTTTGCCTGCTTTGCTTCCAAGCTTCGTGGTGCAGACCACTTGTGCAAAGAACGCCAAGAGGAGGGAAAACTAAGCACAAGACAGAAGAGTTGTTATAGAGTATCACGGAGTTGTTATCCAAAACCCGCTATTTTTTGTGTCGGTGGAACGTCGCTCAGTTTTTCGTGGGCCGTCTTGCGTCTCTACCCAATGCACGGATGCTAACTTGTCTTGTGTAGGAATTACGGAAAAGTAAACGAATTCATCAGAACTACATCGACTCCCGATTAAAGAAAAGCGATTAAATTCTTCGATTAGTTGACATATAAAGGACTCGAACGAAAACGTTAAAACCAGCAGCTTCTGGTGTTGCACTGGTGAATGCGAGCGGGTTGAACATGAATACATAAAATTGAAAGAGTAAAACACGGAGGACAAGCACAGGACAACCACTTTCTTTAATTTTGCAACGACATTTATTTTGGGCAGAGACACTGCACCCTGAACGAGCAGCAGCTTCGTTTCCGATTGCTTTAGTATGACGCGTAATCACTTCGAATTTGCAAATTCGCGTAGCGTTTTAATATACATATTTTAATAATCGTCGCAACTGTGACCAACAGCTTGGATACTTCGATTATTCGTAGTTTCACGAAGCCGTTTTATTTCTTCTTCAATTGTAATGCATATAATTATTTTAGAAAATGTAATAAAACACTTCCAAAATTGCCATTTTATAAAATCGGAACACTCATAAAGAATAAAGGACAAGTCTTCGACACAAGCCACGTTAGTAGATACTGCCAGTCGTTAAATTCCTGGCGACGCTCAGATGAATGAGCTAATCCCCCTTCCTTCTGCCTCGAAATTTCTTGCCGCCTAATTAAAATGGCGTTTTTTTGTTTTGTTTTTAAGCTGCCCTTGTTTTCTTCTTTTTTTTTTTTAAACAATGGTTGTGGATACGCGCCGCTGCACTGCAAACATTGTGGCGCTTCTATCAACTGGTGATATTTTTATAACTAGCCCGAGTTTTTAAATTGTTTGGCAGTTGTAGGGATGCGGATCAGAAAAATACCAGTTAAGAAGACAGTTAAAACAGCAGAAAGTAAATTATGGAATGCGGGTATGCGAACTAACTCAACCTTGGAGTGATACAGATCGTTCAAAATGAATATTAAAAAAAAAAAGGTGTACAGCACTAATTTTAGAGGAGATTATTGTTGTTAGAGTCCAGGGCGGGAGTGTTGCGAGCTAAGATGTATAGAGCTAAATATCAAGATATCAATACAATGTGTTGAACGTGTGGGGAGAGAAGACGATAGCTTAACGCTTTATACTTTATTGTAAAGGGTTCCCGCTGCTGTTGCTGAAGTTGCTGAAGGCGAGACTGTTTTAGTAAAGGCACTGAGATTTAGGGACAGCTAAGCAAAATAGACTTTGCGAAGGTGGAGATAGCCACGCAGAGGTCATCTGCCTAATGTCGTAAGTCGAGGGAAGTATAATAACTTTCTCATTATATTTCGATTCATCTTGAAGTCGTCGGAGGGAAGCCCCTTTAATGACGCGACTGTGTCTCCATGGGAAAACCTTGTCGTAGTGTTCAGAGTGTGTCTGCACCCATTCAATATTTCCAATAATACTGAAAGGTGTGAAGAGTATCGGTGTCCGCCCTCGTCCCACGTGCAACACCTTTCTTCTTGACACAATATTTGTTCGCATATTTAAAATGAAGAACCGCATATCACGCCTAGCTTGAATATCTTGCGCTTAAAGTTATCTTGGACCACAATCGCAACGCGAACCACTGGAAGCCTCGCCTCCCCCCCCCCTCACACACAAACACACACACACACGCTCACACACACGTTTTTTTTTTTTTGTCCTGCTTTTTCTCGAGCAATTGGCACCAGTGTGCTCAAAGGGCACGCGCAGGGCTCGTCCTTCTGAATCCCGCGGGGCCCCGGGCAGCGCGGTGTCGAGTTCGAGGACGTCCAAGGGTTTGGGCTATCGAGATGGATCGGCTTCCGCCCTCCGGGCGCGGTGCTCTCGGGCCGGAAGCGCGCCGGCGTCCGGCGCTCCTGTGGCGTCCTCTTCCGCACCTGCCCCTCTCTGCGACCCTCTCCGCGGCGACCCGGGCCTCCCCTCGGCAACTCCTCCTCGCGCGCGTTTTGGGAACCAACCAAGACGGATTTACCGCGAGCTGGGAAAGCGAGCGCGGGCCCCGCGCCGCGTCACGGGCCCACGTGACGACGACGCTCGGGCTATAAGACACCCGGTGGGGCCCACGCGCGCTCCCAGAGAACCGACGCTCGGCGAGGTTCGCGCCCCGTGTTGCTTCCTGTCCGCGCGCGTGTGCTGTCGCCAAGTTTCGCGCTTCGCGACAATCGTTGCGACAGACTGTTGCGTCTGAGCTGGACGTCTGGCGGAATCCTCTTGTTCGTGGCGAAGACTTTGGTCGCGCAGCTCTCGTCGGCGGCGGGTGGCACGCCGGTGTGACGGCGTGCGCGACAACGTGTCCACAGACGTGGAGCGGCTGAGCCGAGGTGTCGGGGGCCCTCTGAGAGGGTGAAGGCTCGCACCACGTACCCGTGCAACGGAGCCGTGCTGTCCCGGACAGGAAGCCAGCAGAGCTCAGGCTGTACTTCCTCCTGCACAAGGCGCAGCGCCGTGCGGCCGCTCCGAGCCGACCCGACGGCCGACGGGGTTCGCCGAAGCCGGAGTCCCGAGCCCCGGCTTCTGGGCGCCTCCGGCGGGAGCATGGCCCTGGAGAAGGACTTCCCTCCACGTCGGCCCTCGCCGACGCGCAGTGCGGGCATCGGCCGCACGTCGGCCGGCTCGAGCCAGGCGTCGGTGTGCGAGGCCACGGAGACGCTGCTGACCGGAGGCGTCGCCGCCGCTGGGGCCCGCAGCCCATCGCGCCAGCAGCAGCGGAGCCCCAACCACAGCGTCCGCAGGAAGCCTCGCTCGTCGCCCCACCGATACCATGGCAGCCACAGCAACGGTTGTGCCTCGGCGACCGCGTCGCCCCAGAAGGACACCTCGAGCTGCGTGAGCCGGTCCCAGTCCATGCGGACGTCCAGGCGGCCCCAGTCGCTGCACTACCACTTCCGCCAGAGGATCGCGAGCATCCCGGGCGACATGCTGGCGGTGCACCGGGACGCCCTCGACGGAGGCTCTAACGACTCGCGCGGTTCGTCCAACAACTCGCTGCCCACCGACGAGGCCGGCGACGTGCTCCGGCTCCGGAACTTCGCTGTCACCTCCAAGGGCATCGTGAACCGGGGGGACTCGTTCCGTTCCAAGTCTCGGAGCACACACAGCGTGTCTTCCACGGGCAGCGGCCACAAACTTGCGGTGCCCAGCTCGTCCGTGTCGGCGTCGCCGTCAGAGACGGGCGACGCATCCAGCGACGTCGTCTCGGACAAGTTCTACATGTGCGCTTCCCTCGACGGCGACGGCCGCGTGGTCAGCTCGCTGCAGCAGCTCTGCCAGTCGCCACCGTGGCTCGCCGACGCTTGCGTGGCCCGGACCGACCGGGCGGCGCTCCGGGTCGACTGCCACGACCCGACGGCCCTGGCCTCGCTGCCGCCCGAGCTCGTGGTCACCAGGACGGCAGATTCGCCGCTGGCGCGCCACCGGGTCCTCGTGCTTGGAGCCAGCCAGGTCGGCAAGACGTCGCTCACCAGCCAGTTCATGACGTCCGAGTACATCTGCTCCTATGACAGTTCTGTCGGTAAGCAGCTCGCTTAGCTTCGACTCACGGCAGACGGGCCCAGGGAGGGCGGGAGGATTTCCTGGCGCTTCGAAATAAGAACGAAGCTGCTCGCTTAGCTAGGACTTGGAACATCGGTCGAAAGGCTTGTCATCTCGAAGCACGTCGTGAAAAAGACGAGCGCGCCGAAGCGTCGGCTACGTGTGTTTAGCGTTGCATGATAACCTCGAACGGTTATATTTGAAACTTGGCGCCTTCTTTTTCTGCGCGTCGCGAAGGTCCTGTGGCACGGTTAATGACTGGGTTTGAGCAAACTTTGATGCTCGAAGTCATTCGCTCGAGCACCAAAGCTTTCTTTGTACCCAAATGTTTTATTCAAGATTATTTTTTAAACGGTTGTAGAAGGGCTCCTAGAATTATGTAAAAAATTCCTATATTTTCTTGAAGGCAAGGTTTCTAATTCACGGCACACCATCGTATTTGAAATGGCAGGTGGAGTTGGGATGCCGACAAATTTTCCGGCCGTTTCAGGGTTCTCAATACTCGGGTTACATCTTAAAGCGTTTTCTTGAAAAACTATATCGTCTGTTATTTGGTTCAGCAGCGAGACTTGTGCCGAGACACATTCAATAAAGACACGTTTATCTATAATAATGCGATTTGGTTACATCACGGAAGTTCCTTTCTAACAGTTTGTATTCAGTGTGAACTATCCCACTGGTTGTCGCAAGTGTTCAATCAAGTCTATACATTATAGTTACGATCAATATCTTTTGTGTTTTTTTTTACCAACTACAGAAGAAACATATAAGGAATGGGATAAAATATTTTGGAATAAAATATAAATTTGGCTAAAAACTTAAAAATTGCACCCACTGCGAAACCTGTCGTATACAACCTTCTGCTCTTAACGAAGAGAATGCCGTTGACGATGACGAGCTATTATTACCACCAACGACGAAAACTGAAGTCTATCGATCTTGAAATTGGCAAGCGCCCGTCACTGTCAACGTGTCCGAGACCGCTCCTGCAAGCTTTCACAATGACGCCTGGAAACATTCGACGAGCGTCTTTGTGAAGATGGCGATTCCGGACAACTTGCTATACCGTCGTTGTTGATGTTGTTTTCATACACGTTTAGACGCAGAGAAAATGTCAGCACAATCCACAAAAGCTCGTTCGCTAGCTCGTAGGTTGACGAAAACTGCTCTAACCCTTTCAAACGTTATGTACATCATCTAAAACCATCGCTTTTCATCGGAAATATATTGCATACTGAATCATTTTAACCATTTTAGCGGAATTCTATACTCTATATCCGGCAAGCAAAGTTTGTGAAGAAATATTTAGTGAAACCTTGCTTCACAAACAATGTTTGTAAAAAAATATTCCACAATAAATGGCGAGCGGCGTTTCAAAGGGCTAAACGTTAGCCACACACCGTGGTCGCAAGAAGGATCTCTGATTACGTTCCGCGAGAGTTCATTAAAGGGACTATCAAATGACTCTTCAACTCCTTCCTCCTTAGCTTTCCTCCTTAACTCAAAAGCGAAACGAGAAATCACGTGGTCGTGACGCGCTTGAGCACCTGAGGCGATGACTCCAAGCATCCACCGTGCTTTTTAATCACACCATGGAACTTCTCATTCTCAAGTGATGATAAGCGCCGTCACGGCACTCATGGGCCACGAACGCGAATTCAAATATTTGTCGACGGATTGATTGTTGACGCGGAAAGATTTCGAAGGAAAGGAGGTACGAAATAGTCCGCTATGTTTTCGAATTTTCGTACCGAAAAGCTGGCTTTTGACTTTCTACACTCCTTTTTTTTTGCCCATTAAATTATACGCGAATAGTAAGATTCCAATCTAAAATTATTTATCCCAGCCCAAAATTTATTTCATGGCCCCTTAAAGCCTAGCCTTCAAGCGTGTTCGTTCCGATTCTCAACTTTTCCCTCCGCCATAAGCATATTTTGTTTTGCTTAGACTCTCGCTTGCTGCCTATCTAACCGCGCTGCAAACCGACGTATTGGTCGGGTGCTCTTGACCTCCTTTATTGTGACGCGATCACGGGTTCGAAATATAATGATAAAAAAGGGAGACACAAATAGATGAGGCTATAGAACCACTATAAATGAGCTGCGCTTAGAGTATCGACACTCTGTTCCCCGGTATTGTTATGGGCGCCGCCATCTTGGTGCTTAGTGCAGAGCAGACGCAACTGCCGATCGTCATGATTCAAAAGTGCGAGTTGCTCAGCATTAGAGTCGGTGTTAGGAAGCCCATGTAATATTGCTTTGCTCGTTCGCGAACTGTTTAAACATTTGCGGAGGACGGAAAAGCGTTTCCTGTGATTTCAGATAAAGCTTCAGATAACTTGCAACCACGATTTTAAACCCCTAGAATGTTAAGTGTCGTTACTCTGAAGCGTAGCTTATTTAGTGGCTCTAGATGAGGTCTGTTGATTTTTATGACTCTTTTGTTGGAAATGTTACAAACCTCATTTATTCCCTACCTCACACAATAAAAAGAATACCTTACAAATTTCTTTTAATTTCACTCCTTATTTCATGTGAGACCTTTTTATTTTCTAGTTATACGTATACAATTTTATCCTTTTACTTGCATCATTACATCCTGTGATTGTTACGGTTGAAAACACACAACGTTTTTCGTAAAATATTTAAGTCATACTACGGGCGATGAAATTGACTTCTTTATGTTAGTGTGCATTTCATGTGTGGGCGGGCACCGGCTTGGGTTGTTTTCCCCTTGGTTTTTTTTTTCGCGTTGTGTCCACTTAGACACGCTAATAACAAAGTAGCCGTCGACGAGACCTCAATAAATGACTTCCAAGAGCTTTGATAACGACGGCTTCCACTTCAAAGATCGATACGCGCAACATTAAACAAAATGATATCATACGGTGTTTATGGAAGAGCAACAAACGAGGGTCGGAAGGAAATCTTTAAACGGCCGGCGTGTTGCGATGACCCTTACACATGTGTTACGTTCGTAAATGCTGAGAGTGTTTTTTTTTTCTAATTTCCCGACAGCCTTAAACTCGACTCATTTTCAACCACGTTTCGCGTCCGTGTGATAAATTGGTGAGTATCACTGTTCTGAGAACCAGACCCCGCGGGAGATAATGTTTAGCGTCGCGAAAGAAAAGTTGAATTCATCACTGTCCGGCTTAGAAAGCGATTGACTACACGAGGGCAGGGTCCATGCATTGCTTAGACACACGGCATCGGAGAGCGCGTCCTATTGCGAGCCGAAGTGGCTCCGCCATACGGGCATTTGAAGTGCCATTCGTCCCAGCCCTGTTGGGAAGAACGGCCCGTCAGCTTGCTATTCCGACCATGCGCATTCCACTCGCACAGTCGAGCTGAAGCAGCACCACCTAGAAGACAAGGCATCACGTGATCGTTAGTGGCCCCAAGACACGCTGGAGCTGAACGAGAGTAAGCAGCCAAACCAGGCGGTGCTGCATGCAAGTTGGAGGACGCAAGGCCGTATCTTTTAGTTGGGATTAGTAGTTGAAGGCATTTGAAATGGCCGCGTTCCAAGGGTGCGTTCACTCCGCCTAGAAGACAAAAGCTGCGTCATCAGATCCACGCAGCGCCATCTGGCTTGCGTTGCGGCCAGCGCGTCTTGCAGTGTCTCACAACAAACGCGACGCCAGCAGGCGGCGACGCCAAGACGTCTGCTCCTTTGCGCGGACTCTCGCCGAGCTCGATCGTGTGTTCCGCTTCGGCGGGAAACAATGACCTCATACCTTCTCGGTGGTGTTGGTTTGATGGCGGGAGTGACGTGGCAGCGAACAAGGGACGTAGGCAGTCCGCAGGTTGTGAGTCACAAGTTCTTCGCTTGCGACGCACACGCGTGGAGAAAAAAGAAGTAAAGTCGGCAGCACCTGCGTCCCAGCACGATCTGATGCGCAACCGTCGTTTGGATCATATAGATTACTCGCTATGACAACGCGATTCCCATCTGACTCTATTCCATACTCTATCATGTTTTCTAGCGACTTTATTAACAGAAGCTTTCGTAGGTCTTCGGCTGTGCGTCAACTGCTTGACACGAGGCATGAACTAGCAACTCAAACGAGTCCGCTAATCCGAGATGTATTTTTTGTTTTGTTTTCGGCGTCGGCGCTGATAGGAGAAGGCCGTGTAAATTTTTATTTTTATGTTACGCCATTATGCATACTTATGCCCGAGTCTCACAAGAGCGACAAATGGAAACAACCGACACCGACAATCCTCAAACACGTGCAGCATGCACGCGATGGTACGTTTGGCAGGCTTACAGTCTCTTTAGTGCCCGTGAAGTCAGCATCGAGTGATTCTAAGCGTACCAAAGATACGTTCGCGTGAAAGGTACCTTCAAAGATACCTTCGCGTGAAGTTATGAAAGCTTTAAACGACCGCCCGGTCTCGCCTCTAGCTGCTTTGGTGGTCTTCGCTGCGTATATGTTGGTCTCATTTATCATAGGCGTCTCTTGGCCGAGAGTTTAGGAATGCCTGTCGTTGTGTTCTCTCTACCTCACTATTTCCTGTCAATGGGATAGCGCTACGTTTTTAATCTCATCCATTCCTTTTCCTTTCGGCTGCGGGGTTCGACGCGCAGTTTCCAAGCAACAACACGCTTTTTCCGTAGTGACGCCCTCGCGAAGTCGTTCGAATCGCTTCTCCGACCATATGTGCTGCAAGAGAAACGTGCAGTGACGCGGGTACCGGGGCTGGATTGCTGCCTCTCGTTCACGCCCAACTTCAGAAGCCCCATCGAGGTCTCTCCGATACGGACATAAGGACACAAAACTAGCAGTCAAAACCGAAAAAGAAATATATATATTTTTTGCTTTTAGATTTTATTCAGTTGCGGCAGGCATTAGTCAGTTCTAAGCGCGGATTCAAAACTGGGGCCAACCCGATTTCCTCCAATATCATGGTATTTTGTTGTATTTCCCAAAGAACGCATGCACCACTCAATGATGCAACCGCGAGGTGAAAAAAGACATCACAGAGTTGCACGCACGTGTAGTAGATGATTCTTATAAAGTAGTTCTCGGCAACCAAATCGCTGTCGCCGACGTTTCACACACGCCGACGTTTTAGCGAGAGCTTCTTAGGGCATTTAGAAGCCCGAGGAATCCAGTGATATGTTGGCTGACTTTTAGAAGGTTTCCTGGAGATTACTTCTTTCACCGAGTGCCCGGCCTGGCTCGCGGTGCCTCTGGTTGTTTTATGCCTCATGGTTTGTTTACTATTCCACGCAAGAAGAAAACCAACTGCTGGTAACGCCGCAAGCTTGTTTCGCTTTTATCGTCTTTCGAGTTGTAACGTATATCAACACGCTCGTAAAGTACCTACTTTTATAGGTTTGTAACTTCAATTTTACGACGTTTTGATTCTGATTCCCTAATATCGCTGCGAGCCATCAAAAAACCCCAAACACAGACAAACACTTCCCGCCTTTTGTTTTAAATGACGTTATATCCCGAAGAGTCTTCTTTGTGACGCAGTTTCTGATCCCACACTCCCAGACCGAGAAGTTAAGTTTCCATTAAGTCCCATTTTCTTGCTTCACTCAACGCCCGCGAGCATTTGCCTGAAATCGCCTGACTTCGCTCTTCACTGCACCCTGATGTAATCATTACATTTGCGCTAAAGGTACGCTTAACTGGAAGCCGCCTAAAGTTACCGTATTTCTAATTGCTGTTTAAATATGCTCGCGAGGGGCCGGTTCTAATTACCGCAGCCACGCTATTTGCGGATGTCTTTGGCTATTCTTGCAATACGACCTTTCGCCGCGCTGCCTCTGTGCGATCTAAATGCGTGACGCAAGACGGGGAACGTACAAAATGAATTCATTATGACGTGTTAAAATTCGGGCCAAGCGTATCTTCCACCACTGCCTCGCCATCGCCACGGATTTCGAAATATTGCTGAAGAGAAACGAGAAGAGCACCGTTTCGGAGCACTTTGACGACGAGGCGCCACTATTCGTTTTTATATTGACGCAATTAGTGTACCTGCTCGCAGTTGACCGGCTTCAACCAGCAGGAGAAGTTTGGCCTTCGCGCTCTGCGCGTCTTTTCTGCCAGTTTTAGTGGCGTCTCAAGTAAGCTGCTACGCTATAGGCGGATTCGAATATGGTTTAACCCGTTGTTGTCGCACGCGTTTGTCAAGCGAATGACGCTTTGGAGTTTACGTTCCTACAATGCGAGTCGGGCTGCTTCAGCCCCGCGTCTGGGCGTACACGCGAGGAGGCATTACGATGCGTTTCCGTTACTTGTGCACTCGCAACACGTGCTAGTGGTATAACAAACCTAGACTCACACGTGGGCACCGAGACACGTGGAGGTGTTACCTTGCACTTATGTCCGGTAGCGTTCATAGATGCGTCTTCGATGTTTTAGTGCTGGGAAAAACATGTTTAATTAATTTAAGCCTTAAACACGGACCTCCATTGATTTTAGTAGGGGCGGTGGACACATTAAAAGGTGGTTTTAAATACAAGCGGCGTTGAGTTCCGACCTAAAGTTGCTGTATCTCTAATATAGTTTTTTTTTCTGTTTCATTTATTTAGCGTTATATTCACCTGGTGCGCCTACCGTTCTCCTTTACACTCCTAAGAAAAGCCCGTGTGTCTACTTTCCGCACAACACTCGGAGAGCCAATCAGCGCAACTTACGGAGGCAGCTCAGCGAATGACGATGTCAAAAACAAATGTTTAGACCAAAAAACGCAGTCTAAGTTCTGACATTAAGCAATGCAAGCGTGACGTTTTGCATTGCTTCTTAATGTCACAACATATGTTTCGGCATCGTCATTCGCTGAGCTGCCTCCGTAAGTTGGGGTGATTGGCTCTCCGAGTGTTGTGCGGGAAAGTAAACGCACGGGCTTTTTTTAGAGTTTACTATAGTAGGGATATGAAGGGAAAGAGAAGTACCAGAGGAAAGGAGGGGAACGACGCTTCGACCAAGCGGTCTTCTCCAGCTATACAAGAAGGGGAAATGACAGATCAGAATATATATACAACCTATATACAAAAGATGGAGGAATCACGTGAGAGATGTGACGTCATGGAGTCAGAGAAAGAGGAGGAAAAGTTGTCAAGTAATGTGCAAGAGGTCTGTAGGTCAATAAGTGGAGGAATACGGGTGAGGGCCAAGATAAAATTACAACCACCGTAAAGCTGCTAATCGAAACCAACTTCCTTTCTCCGCTGCAAATCTCCTAATCATTCGTCATCCCCGCTCCGCCTCATTCTACCTCCTTCCCAAAATTTACGAAGTTGGATCCCCTGGCCCACCTATCGTGTCCGCCATATCATGCCCCAGTTACTTCATCTCTGCTTTTGTCTATTCGATCCTTCAGCCCATTGTACAAAACCTGCTCAGAAGGCACAGTAGACATCCTCCAACGCCTGCCTAATCCGACCCCGACTCCCGACACTATCCTCCTAACAATGGACATCACTTCTCTCTACGCGGTAATTTCTCACTCCGAAAGACTACAGGCTCTCTCACATTTTCTTGATTAGCATCCCTCTCAAGACCCCCGTCTTACGCCGCAATCTGCCTCACCGAATTCGTCCTAACACTAAACGACTTCCAATTCAACAACTCCTTTTATCGCCAAAAATGTCGTGTAGCAATGGGCACTAAGATGGGCTTCTCATTCACCAACCTTTTCGTCGGCTACGTCGACCACTCCTTCCTTAATTGCTTCGCACACCTGCTCCCAGTTCTATGGCCGTTATATTGACGTCATCCTTGGTTTCGGCCCCCTCCCGTAGTTGACCGCTTCACCAATGCACTCTGTAACGCCCACGCCTCCCTTAAGTGCACCCCTCGCTGATATCGGAATCCCCTGTCAACTTCCTAGACTTAAATAGCACTAGTGACGGTCACAAGTCGCACACCTCTGTACACTGTAAACACACTGACAGCCATAGCTACCTTCTCTGCTCTGAACCATCCTAGATCCAAAATGAACTCCTATTCCCTTCTTACAATTGCTCCACCTCCGTAGGATTTGCAGCGACGCCATCGATTTTCGTCATCAGCTTAAGACGATGACCGCCTTCTTTGGTGAACGCAGTTACGCCACTTGGCCTTCTGCGCAATGCGAGCAGTCTGCGTCTCTAAGATTTCGCGGCACGACGCCCTATTTCTCCAACCTAGATCTAAACCGCCGTGCAACCCCCTCATCTTTACGTTCCATCCCTTCGTACAGGCTGGCAAACTAATCATGGACGCCACTTCCCACCTCGTAAACACCAAAGTTATTTCTAAGAGCTACCCCGCCCCTAACTTACCGTCCGACAGCCCAACTAGCGCTCCCCGTTGTCAACGGGTGCGGCAGCCAAACGCGCGTCCATGAAACTTCCGACTTTGCTCCCCGGGTACCACCCCATGCGGCGCCCCGAAATGCCTTACGTGCAAACACACCTGGCCGCTTCTCCCAACTTGCTAATGGGAATCCCTGACAGTCACAGCCGTAAATCTTCTAATGGGATATACATTATTTCCTGCACGCTCTGCTCGACCTTATTATATATCGGCGAAACTGACCGCCGACTCCACGAACGCTTCCGAGAACACCGAAGACTTGAAACACTAGAAAGAGCGGGCCAACTTTAAACATGACGTCTCCACACACATGTCTAAACACTTCTTCTCCAAGAATCATTTCATAACTCAACATGCGAGGATGCGTCGTCAAATCAGGCTTCCGCACACCCATCTCACAGAAAAAGGAAGAAAACAGATTAGTGTTTAACCTAAAGGCGTGAATCACCTTCCGGTCTAAACAAGACACTTTCTTTCGACTATTAAACATTCCCCTTTCGCCCGCTCCTCTTTCTATTTCTACCTCCCGCCCCCCCCCTTTCTTTTGTTGAATATAATTTTGGTGGTCACGCGGGGTGCCCCTAAGCTTCCCCTCGCTCGCATTCCTTCACTTATTGAGACCTCTTCCTCCCCCTCTGACTCCATGCCGTCACAACTGTTTTAATCTGTCATTAGTATACCTGAAGAAGGCCGTTCTGTTGAAACGTCGGTCCCCTCCTATCCTACGGCACTTCTTTCCCTTCATATTCCGTTCAAAACCCACCCCATTCCGCTGTCCTCGTGTGACGTCACCATGAGTTGTCGGAACGCTTCTATTGTCTCCCCCGCCCTTCCTTCCCGTTTAGAGGCATACGCGACGTTTTCGTAACTCACCGCGGCCCGACATCACCAAACTTTATCCACTTCTCGAGGACACCTTGAAAGTTGTCGGGTATTCCGCGAACGCGGGTGCGGTGCAGGAAAGTGGGCTCGTTTTGTCCCCAACATTGCGCACGAAAGCCTGTCCGTTTCGCCTCGTCGACAGCCGATTTCTTTGCGCCGGCAATGCTGCCGGCCTCCAGTGCAACTGCCACGCAATCTGCGGTGCCGCCAGCCGTGCTTTGTCAGGGACGCGACGGGCGAGACCGGCTCGCGGTGTTCAGTGTCCACCGGATAAGTATAGCATCGTGCGACAGTTGCACATGAACGCACCGACGCCCGGGCGGACTCTGCGCACATGCGGGAGGACAGCGACTCAAGATTTAATCGTTCCTCGGGTGACGAAAGCGTCACGGCGCGTTGACGTGCTCGCAACCGGAGCCCATCTTCTCAGGAACCTCGTTGTCTCATCTTTCCGGCAATTAAAGAGAGCGCCTTTCTGGTTGCGAAAGAACTTTATTTCTGACTAACCGCTATTTCCCAAGCTAGGAATGGGACCCGACGTTGAGAGTTCTCAGGCAGTAAGTGGTTTATTTTCTATTTCATTCGCACGGTGAAATTGTCGCCGTCACCAAAGTTTGAAAACTTCGACGAGCACTCGATCTACCGTTACGATGCATAAATAAATAAATAAATAAATAATAATATTAATTATAGAAACTATGGGACTTAGGCTTGGATACGCTTTATGACACGAACTCGCAGATCATATTACGGCAGACGTTTGAGATAAGGCGCATCGAAACAATGTTTAAAGTAAGCGAAAGCCAGAATGCGCCGAGTTCATTCGCGTGCCTCCACGGCCGTTCACTTGAAGCGGTGCTTTTATTACTCCCAACTAAAACAAAACGGTATACGTGTCTCTTCGTGTAGGTCATCCAGACTTAACATAGTGTGCCTGACAATTCTTCCGAAGCTCATACTTGTTGTTAGACGAAAGGCGGACGTCGCTGAATGGCGTATATCCTCTTGAGTATAAGTCGTGCCTCTGAGGTATTCGTGTGCGACGCGCCCTGCACATTTTTCGCTCTGACACATCTGTCGAACCTCGGGTAACGGATAGCCTCTTGTTTTCCGCTCACTCTCTGACCAGTATGGTCGGCGATCGTCTTCGGGGATTCGGCTCTTGGACCAGAGGAAAGGTCCGCACCCCCGTGTAACGTCGACGTGTGCCAACGAACGTCGCGGCTCTACACGGAATTGATTAGCTTTTGGTCGCCTCCGTTTGCTTCCCTCGGCTCGTTTTTATCGCCACCGCAGCGTATTTTGTTTCGTGGTTGCTCTAAATTGAGAGGAGGAAACGTGTCTCGGCTCGGATGCCATTCGGCTGTAGAGTTGGCATTTCCGGAACATGAACGGACTCCGAGCGACGCCACTCAGTGGGGACTTTTAGAAGATCGTACGCTATACTCCCTTCACCCTGGCCGGTTCAGACACTTGCGTAGAGTGCGTTTGACTGCGTTGCGGCGAGAACTGAAAGCGAGTCACCGGCACATCTGTGCTTCGTATGAAGCGTGGAATCCAATTCAAGGAATCTTCTTGGCACGCGATATAAGAGGCAGGGATGTCCTGGTGTCTCGCTGCCGCAACGCAAGTCAAACGCAGTCAAACGCAGTCAAACGCAACTGTCTGAACCAGGCTTTAGGCTGAGACAAGAAGCTCCGCTTCCAGCGCGAGCTCGCTGGCTTCCGGAGTGCTTTGCTTGCGCGCGCCTGCGCGTTCACACTTGTGTTAGCAAGGGCGGAAAGCTCGCGCTGAAGGTGGAGCTTCTATATAGTCTCAGCTTTAAAGGTGAACTGAGTATAGAGCTCCGCTTTGCTAGCGGAAGCTTGTGCCGTCACTTCGAAGCATGGATTGAGCACGCGCCCGCTGGGCCCGCTTTCCGCAGCATACGATCTACTAAAACTCTTTTTTTATCAACCTCATTTCGCGCTCGAGTGAATCGTTTTCATTTGGCGCAGCGGAATCGGTGATGGAGCTCGCGCGCTCATCGTCGCCCTTAAGTACAAGCCATTTTTTAGAGATTAGAGCCATCGGGAGCATCTGAGCGCAGAGCGGCACTGTGTTTTGGTTGGTTCGCGATGAATGCTTCCGTTAAATGTTCTCTAAACGTGATCCCTCACAATCATAATGTAAAGTATATGCGACGTGCGTCAAGTTCCTCGCTTCGCGATCGGCAGCTCGAACAGCAGCGTTAACCACCTGTACTCGCTGCCAGATCAAGCTGTCAAGGTGTGCATCGTCCGTTTATACCACCAACGTTATTTACACCCACACTCCTCAGTTTGCAATGCTCCGTGCTATGACCCGCCCGATGTTCCACATTGTCATTTCGGTCATTGGTCACAAAAAAAAAAAACATTAACGAGTATTAGTTGACGCATTAATTTCACCCGAACACAATCCAGACGATAGCGCAGTGCGTGCGTGCATATCCGTGAACCTTATTCGGCAGTAGTGTTTTGACTTCACGGTTAAGCGCACAAACCTAGGTGGAGTTGACCAAAAGCCGGTATGCCTTCTTCGTGTGCGAAAGAACGAGAAATTTCACCCGGCGGCGTTTCCTTTGTGCGTTGGCGTCAGAACAATTGCGCCGCACGGAAAGCGAACGTGCTCCTATAGTGAAGTTCGTCGGTTGTTTGCCGCGACTGCTAGCATGGGGTCTTTTACGTGCACCACGCAGTAGTAATTACGCTACTTCTCTGCCTGTACAATGCTCATTGAGAGAGAAAGGGGCAGGTTTTCCACATAACCCATTGTCCTTGAGTTTCGCAGCGCGTTCCGAGGAAGCAAATCGTTCTTATATGTTTAGATTGCGCGACGGTACTAAAGTTCCTTGATTACAACTATGATTGTGTTGCACTAGGTGTATATAACTAATTTTATGGTATCGTTATTTTAGTAAAGTGAATGGTGACGTTGGCACAAGACTATGAAGTAATATGATGTGGTTAAACATAATTTCTCGTTTTGCTTCCTTTCTTGCGGAGGCAGAATCACTCTTCCGTCTGATCACTTTCCACTTCCAACACCTGAGACCACATAAACAATTTTGTCGCAGAACTTCGTTCGGTACGGTTGAACATTTTGTTTTGGAAAGGAAGGTGAATATCAGCCTCGTTGTTGTAGAGATTCCATGATCCATCCCACCACCTGCTTCATCTCGCTTACAGCCGACGGCCTCAAAAGGCAAAGAGTTATATTTCGATAATGCGAAAGACATGTTGTTCCTCGCGGGAGCCTTACTTCAGCGCCCTCCTCTCTTCTTACCTTTTCCTCGAAGCAAGTTTTAAAATGGTCGTTGTTTATAGCTTCGCGTTTTCACAAGACGAGGCCGCACTTGGGGGAAAAAGGAATCGCCAAAACGCCGAGAAAGCAAAGCCGAAAGGCAAACACTAAAACAAAGAAAATACAAGAAACAACTCAACCTTAAAAAGAAAAGAACACAAATTGAAAGGTAATGGCGGTCTTTTTCCTTCTTCTTTGTTCTATCCCTTGGCAGTCATTTGGCAGACGGCGCCGTCTTCATCGGTTTACAAGAATACAACCGCCATAAAACAAAGAAGCTGTGAACTGGGGGCCGTTATCCACTGAATCGGCCTTGGTGTAAGACAATATGTATACGCCCAAGTCCGGTCTTGTTACTTTAAAATAAAAAAAAATAAATATATATAAAAGGGCAATGGCTTGGCTGTGGAAGGGCGCACTTACTTCTAAGGGGACACTGAACCTCAAAGGGATTTTGTTTTCTCGTTTTTTTTTTTTGACTCACTGATGTGCGCTTACTTGTCTGTGCCAAACTGAGATGTCGTCACCGCGAAACGTTTGAGAGCCAGGGTAGGCCGCGCCATCTTGCACCTCGGGGCTGCTTTTTGTTTCTGTTAATTTGCCTCCGAGCGCGCGCGCGTCTGTGTTCTTCTGTTTTTTGAAAGTTGAAGATGCTGCGACTGAGTGGACGAAAATGAACGAGTTCTGTGGAAAACCGTCTGGGCGAGAAACGAGCGGGGAGAAGTGGGAAGGGACGGAAACGGTGGAGCGAAAGAGCTCAGAACCTCGAAATATGCTTGTCTCAAACGTCCGTGTCATCCGCTGTAAAAAAAGAAAAGAAAAAAAGAAACTCGAATATATCTTTGAAGAGGCGTTTTGGGGTGATACGAGGACATGAACTAACGTAAACGTGAATATACTGTTACTTTTCGTCAGATACTGCAGTACCTGGGTCGTTGACGCCTAAAGAAAATTCTACATATGTTAACGTGGATGCGTACGATAATTAATAATTACTAAGAAAAAAAGGGCCATACAATTTATCTCAAGATCTATGATGATGATAAGGTGTAGCAGGGTGACGCAGCTTGTAACAATAACGTTGGTGATGCCTGGTTTAGGAACAAATTGGTGGCAAACTTGCTCGCTGTACGCGATCATTTTTTTGTTGTGGGCAACAACAGCGACACTGTTTGACGAACCTTTGTAAGCAAGAACGCAGGGGGTTGACACGATTACGACATTTTCAAAGCCTGGAAATGCTGATAATGTAATAATTACTATTCTGTGTAAAGTTAAATTGTATGGAAGAAAAGCAAACAGAGGAGAATAATGCAGCCCAATTTAAATTTACGAAATCTAGTCAGGTTTGCTTGCGCCGCTACGCACACACTCACATCCAATGGTGTTACGAGTCATCGAAGGACGGCCGCCCCCCCCCCCTCCCCGCCCCCGGACTAATTAGCCTTTTCTTATTAATGGGCGAAGAGCGTGTTGGTGCGGGTCAAGATTGAAGAAAGAATAAACATGTAGCACGAAGACGAAACAACCATATCTTTGATAATTCATAAGAAAAAAATGTGGTTGTGTCGTCCTCGTCCTATACATGTTTATTCTTTCGTCCATCTTGAGCCTTTTCTTCATTCTGTCTTTTTTTGACAGCAGCGCGCGCGCCTAACGAAGGAAGATTGCAGAACGTAACGCAGCAACAAAGTGATGTCGACAATAAAGGCAAAGCAAGACAAAGTACAGTCGGTGCGCTTGTCTGTGTACTTCTGTCCTGTCTTTTTTGCGCTTGTAACTAAGATGAACCAACTAGCCCAACACGTCTCTACTAAGTGATGTCGCTCTGTTGTCTCCATTCTGACCGTTTTTGTTTGCTGTTCTTGCTTCGCGCCTCTTTTGTGCTCTAAACAAACCAGTCGCGTTCCGAAAGGAATGAGCCCGAGTTGAGCCCAGCCGGCGGTCGCGTCCGCAGGTTCAACGCGTCCAATTATCGGTAGCGCTAATGACGCCGTGGCACCGCCTTCTTGCAGTGCCCAAGGGCGAGAATTCGCGCCCTCAGGAATGTTTCGCACGCGACGGCGTCGCTAATGACTCGTTCCTGCTTGTGACGCCATCCTCCGCGGCTTCCTATAAATACGAGCGGCCGTATAAGACCGTTTTCCAATTAACCATCCGCTGTTAACGTAACGGACGACGCATAACTTGCTGTAGGTTGGAAGTATCGGAGCAGTGAAGCGTTCCTATAAAAAAAGTGCTTGCTCGGCCAAACTTTTTTGTTTTCTACGCGGAGCGTCAATTTAAACTTTTGTTGCAGACGTCTCCGCATTGCAGCTTGCTGGGTCTTGAGAACGGCAAAATTGACAGTGAAACGAAGAACACGGTATAATATTGCAGTTGGCGCTAGGGGAAGTAATGGTATCTGACCACAACCAAGTCTTTGCTCGTGTGAGCAAGCACGTGAGGCCCTTTTCTGAGAAGGGTTCTGCACGTGCGCTATATTTCCACCGAAAGGCGGAGGCTCATTCCTTGGGAAACGAGAGTAATAAAGGCTCATTCACACCGCCCCATTTTCTTACGTTAAGTTACGTTACGTATAAGTCACCGAAACATTCGTGTCTCGAATGTCGCGTGTCATGCTTTCTCCTTAAACTGGTAGCCTCGCTTAATAGGAAGCACAGAGGTCCGTGTGACTTCAACGTAATATTTTGTAACGTAACTTAACGTAAGAAAATGGGACAGTGTGAACCAACCTTTCTACTCTGTTCACCCTTAAGCTGGGACTGCAGTGAAAGCTACAAGCACGAGCTAGCGCTTGCTCCTGGCTTTTGTGACGTGCATTTAGAGCACGAGCGCTCGTTCTGCGGGAGAACGCTTCAAAGCAGCGACGTCAAGCTCTCGTGCTTGTGGCATTGTCTGCAGTCTCAGCTTAAAAAGTGAGCGGAGTATAGATTCCTTTTCACGTCAAGTGCGGGCGTAGCAGAAGCTACAAGGGCGAGCTCCTGGATTTAGGTGCCCCTTCCAGCACCGAAGATGTTTAGCGCGAGCATCTAAAAACGAAAACAAAAGCAAGAAGCGAAAGTGTGCAGTCGAGCTGGTTAGAAAACATTATAATCTAAATCCTGAGACAAGAAGGAAATAAAATTGCGGGCTCTGCTACGTGGGCCAGACGGGTGGGTGTGGAAATGACCGCCTCTTAAAACACGAGAGAAGCGTGAAAAATGTCTCTCCATCACCAGAACTAGCCAACATATTGCTCAATTTAATGCGCGCTAGCCATCATGGAAAGAAACTTCAATCTTGCGTAAAGAAAGTGATTCGTTTAAAAGAATCATAAAAGAAACCTTAAGTATAAGTGGCCACGAAAATTGTGTAAGCCAACCGTCTCTAGCTTTTGAACAAACGCGTGAAAACGTTTCTTTCGTTTTGAGTTTTTGTGTTGTTTTGTGTTGTTGGTTGTGTCGAGGGGTAGGTGTTTCGCGTGGGATGGTAGGGATTCCTGTCTTCCGTTCGGTTCACATAGCCTTGATGGGGATTATCATGTCGGGTCGCTTGGCGGTGGGTGTCTGCTGTTGGTACGGACTCCGGTGTCTAGTTTGGAGGTCAGTCTGTGTAACTTAGTTCCGTGAAATCTTTGCGGCAGCATGTATTTTGTCTTTCCTCTTTCCTGTCCGTGTAGGGGACTGTATATTGCTGTTCCCTCGCGAAGAAACCTAGCTGCGTTTGAGATTTTGTGTTGTCCGTTATTTTCTTTCCTCTGTGTTTCGGCGTTTAAATTATGAAGAGCAATGACAGGTGGTCTCAAGAAGGGAAAGATCGTGCCTAGTTCTCTTGAGCTGCGGTTAACGTTGTGGCGGCGGATAAACCGGAGAGCAATCGACGCAACCAGAGATCAGTGGGAGTAAAGGGCCATGTCATCAAATCGCCAACCGCGGAGAAGTTGAGCGCCAGGCCGATCTGCGCGCTAAGAGGGACACGCATCCGCCGGGCTTCTTGTGCGTCGTCTTTTCGCCGGTGGCTTTGCGCGCACCTCCCACGGCACCTGGCAAAAGGGGATTAACGGATCTTTCTTTCTCCCGCGAGAATCGGTACTTTTGGTTTTCTATGACGACGGCCCCTTACGAAGCGAATAGGAAGGCTACAACGGTCACAAATGGACCTCGCGCGTCAAGTGCTTCGTAAAGGGGCACGAGTCGAAAACATCAGCAGCAACAACGACAAAAAATACTGTCCCCGCAGGCGAAAACAACAACAGCAAAAACAAAAAACAAAAAAACACATGAAATCATAAAAAGAAAAGCGCCACGTGAAAGACGGCATCCGAATGTGCCTGGACAGCTGCTGCGACCAGCGGAGGGGTTTAACGAGAGAGGCATTAATCGGCTTTCCAGGAACGGGAATTCTGGCTCTTCCCCGGGAAGACCGACATAATCTCGATATATTTTTTTTGTAATTACTATCAGTATTAGAATTAATATTATTTGCGTTCTCTATCTGTCCAGCCCAGTGCCGGGTTTTGGTATCGGAAAGCACTCTAGGGCGGGCGGCTTCGATGAAACAGGTGTGGGCTGAGGGAGGAGGCTTTGCGCAGAGGCGGGAAGGAGGAAAGCCCGCCCTGGACAACGTTGTCCCAAGAGACGCATCTTACTCGTGTCGGGTTAAGCGCAGTACGCGCGCTCCTTAACTCCGGCTCCCGTCGCGGATAGTTTGCGCATTAAGCTCCTGCAAAACGACACAAATCGCTTTGAGGAAGCATGCGCAACGATGCTCAGGCAGTGAAGAAACAGTATTTCGGCTCAGGCCTTCGGGCGTGTTGAGATATTTATGCAAACAGGACGTACATGTAAAGTTAAAATGTGTTTTGATTTACAAACAAGGTGTTCATTCTAAGATCTTCATTCAGGCGGGGGTCCCAAAGTTTTCCAAGAAAACTGTTGAAGGGTTAGTTAGCGATCGAAAATTAGCAAACAAGAACAAGAAGAAACTTAAATAAAGCAAACGAGCAATTGTGGTACACGTGATACAAACAAAACTATATAAAACCAACTGAAAAGCAAAGAAAAATACACATGATAGAATTCCAATGTAGAATTTGAAGCAGAAAAAGCTACCGATACTGAATAAGCTAACAGCTCAAAAAAAAAAAAAGGAAAAGAAAGAGAGACAAGGACGAGCAAAGAAAAAGACAAGTCAGGTAATAAACAGTTGCTGCCTATGTACGCGTATAAGGTATTTGTGTGTGACGGATGCCAGTGTGTGTAAAAGAGAGAAGGACGGATAGAGACAAAACATGTGGATGAATCATGCAGACTGTATGTGTACAAATTAAACACGTATCGCTTTTTTCAACGAATGGAAAGATGGCATGGCAGTTAGTCTTTGGAAATGGGAGTTCGATGTTTTAGTTGTGATGTAATTTAATGCGTATGCGCAATAGTTAGTTTTTATGCATGTTACGGACACAGACGCTTCAGAATAAGAACGTAAAGGATACATGACGTTTTGATGCGCAACAATCGAGAAAAACTAGATCCACAATTTAAAATCCTGCCTTATTTTCAGCACAAAGACTGCTAACCTAAAACCGGCCAATTAAAACTTCCCCAGTTAAAAAAAAAAATTGAAGTCATGTGCAATTGCGGCGCAAAACTCGGAGCATTTGAGATGGTAATAGGCGACCTGAGGTACATCGCATACACATTAAATTACGAGACGTAATTTGTGTGACCACCGAAACACTGAAATCATGTAGATTTAAATACACCGTGAACGCTCAGTAGCAAGAAATGGAAAAAAAAAAGCTTGAGTGACACTAAAGTTTTTTTACCTTTTTTTCTCCATGCTGCTACCCAGCATACGGTTTAACTTCGTCTTTTCTTTTTTTTTAGCAAATGCGCTACTCTTGTAGCGGTAAATTTTTTGGGTGTTGTCTTGACACCATATTCTAGCACTTCGCACAATAGAGCTTAGGTTCTTAAAGGCATCTGTGAAATCAAACGTCGTTTATTAATTATGTGAGTCCGAGAAGACATTTCTCAGATTCACATAGTTAATAAATGGGGAGTGCGTAAATAGTGACGATACGCTCATTACTTTTAGCGTACCCCATTCCGTTCAGTACATATATCGTTGAACGCGTTAAAGAAAAATAATAATAAAAAGAGAAGCTCAATCATTTTGTTTTTGTTTGCATTTCTACCAGGGTGGAGAATCAAAATTATTATGGTTTAAATCGCGATTTAGATCATAATATAAATCGTGATTTAAATTGTGTTTTAAATCACTCAGTTATGCAATTATGATTTAAATCAAATTAACCTTTTCAGCAAGAACAAACCCGAAAATAAATATTTTTTATTCACCGTTTGTCTATCACTTGATGCTTTCTCTGTGTGCATTTGGTTTGTATTTAAACCAAAGAATCATCAAACAAAAAATATCTATATAAAGCTGAACACGATCAAAAAGGAGTGCTCTTCGAGAAACTTGGAGTGTTGAGCTTGGTTTCTACCTTCTACATTGTTCGTCCTATTTGAGCTAAATCAGAACGCAAAAAAAAAGCAAACCAAGTTTTTTTTTATTAAAAAAAATTCAAGCTGTTTTTGTTTTAGTATGGCGGGAATTACAGCAATAAAAAGTTGTTAATGAAACTGTGCTTCACATTTACAGTAATTCTTTGTTCCGCATTGATATCAGTGATTGGACAAATTGATCAATCAATCTGCTGTGTTGAAAAATGCATCCTGTGGTAAAGAATTACTATTTTCTAGCTACAGTGATTTAAATAAAATGATATGATTTAAATGAGAAAAAAATTGTGGTATAAATCGAATAAATAATTTTTTTTCATTTAAATTGTATTTGTTCATATTTTGATTAATACTTTGTCTTGTGCCGATAGTTAAACCACCTTTTTACAGAACGGAATTTTTTTTCCCCACCAAGTTCCTTCTTTATAGGGTAAAACACACGATAATCCGAAAGTAGAAGGTCAAATGATTATGGTGGATGAGGTACAGTGTGTTTATAGGCATGAAGTTATTCTATTTTTAATGCAATTTCCAGAAAAAAACGTGCGCTGTAAAAAAGAAAAAAAAGTAGAAGACCAGAGCGTTCCATACTACTAAACCCGTCTCCCTCGGTAAACTAGTTTTTACGCTTTCTTGATGGCTGTCCGTTTGATATTTATTGTTTCTTTATTCGGCCAGATTTTTCTTCTTCCCTAAATTTAACTTTCCTGCTAAACCCGAATCTAGACTTGCTACGTGCATTAAAAACAAAAAACAACAACAACAAACAACAACACCAACAACGAGAGCAACAACAACAACAACACCGTTGGGAAAAACTTCTACCTAAATTGCATTGTCTTTTCTCTCTCTTTCTCTCTCGCTTAGCACATGTTTCTTGTTGTTTGCGCATGCTTTTACTCTGGGGGCTCCGCTGGAGGCTTGCTCTTGCATTTTTCTCGCCGAGGCGCGATTCTCTCCGACGCACCTGTCGCACCTTCGAGACGTCCGGTGACAGCTGGAGTGTTAGCGGGGAAAGCGCTTATTTCCGGCTCGGCGGCGGCTGCCGCCTCTGATGCCCTTTAGGAAGACCTTGACGACGTCGCGAGCGATGCGCAGCGAAGGCGTGATGAAGACGGAAGCCCAGCATACGTGCAACACAACACGAGCGCCATCGGGATTGGGGACCGCAGTAAGCTGAGGCCCTTGTTCGACGCAACTCTCGAAGCGACGCAGTGGACCGGAATCTCGCCCACGCGCAAAGCAAGGGCCCTCGTCTCGATGGCCGGAGGCTGAGCTGGAGTGTTCTCAACTCTTTGCACAGCGAAGACTTCCGAACGTAAAAGGGGAAGAGAAATTGATAGGAACGACGGCAGGTTTCGCTTGTGCGAGGGGAACGCCCTTTTCTTATTCGTGCTTCAGGTGCTACACAGCCTACATTTATCGAACATTCGACGTTGGTTTCTGGGAAATTGGTGTTATGAAAATAAATTTGTTCAATCGCTAGAATATTTCTAAAAAAAAAAACTCTACTGAATTGATTTTCTTATTTGCGCGATTACACTCAAAGAACAGCTCACGAAAGATAATATCACGACTATACCGACTCATTTCTTTGTTCAATTCTCGCTGCTCAGCTCCGGAGGTGGCTGCATAGAAGAGATAGACACTAGAGGTATAAAAATACAAAATAAAACACCGTGATTTCAACATCGCCACGTACTAGCTATTGTTTCGGAAACCGGGAGGACTCTGCCTTCGAAATGTTTTATCGGCAATAAGCGAGTATGACCGGGATGTTTCCGTGTTCCGATCCTTGAAGTACAATTTGTAACACGAGGGCCGTCTCACGGGTCTATTAAAGAAAATCAATAAAACCTCTAATTTGTTTCCTCAACAGAAATTAAGACTCGCATCATTTTGGTTGTTTTCACCGCATAAGATCAATAAGATATATATTCACTAGAAAGCAATCAGTGATACCGACTTAGTTCATTAAGGTAAACTAATGAGACGGGAAGGAAATTGAAGAACGGAAGCTGAAATAATTGGAGAGGGATTATACAGCAAGAGTCAGAATGAGTCAAAATGGCTGCAATAAAGAAAAAATGGTCACGTGAAAGTGAGGTTGCCAGACCGCGATAGAGAAGCGTTTATCTTCGTGCTGCAAGGCGGAGATGAGTTGATAGTCCCAGGTGTGTGCCGCGTGGACGCCGTGCCTACTACAGAGTACGGCAACGAGCTGACAGAGAAGAAAGTTCCGGTCAATTTTGTCGGGACGGTTGCTCGCTTTCAGTGAATGCGTACGCCAAGCGCGATTTCGACAACAGGGCACGCATTAGCCGACGGCTGTCGCGGGTCTGCGAGTTGACATTTTTTTCTCCTGATTTTATTGTATCACAAATTGCTCATAAAGCGCGTGCGAGCGTATGGTTTGGACAACAAAGTCGAGAGACTGTATGGCGTAAGTCTTTTTTTGTGTGTGTCTTTTGTTTTCTTACGCAAATGTGTCAACTGGCGCGGAGGCACGTGTCGTGCCATTGCAAGAGCACAGTCCTTTCGGGAAAACTGTCAGTCTTGAAACGCAACAACATCAAGTGAAAGTTCGTATTTCGCGATAACCGGTGGTCGTTGACCGTAACGAAATATTTTTCTCTAACCCGATATGACAAAGTACCTAGCCTTCCTTCGTGCAAAACGTATTTTGCTCGTGTTAGAGATTAACGTTATGAAACCTGTCACACAAACTAGTAAGACTACCAGACACCCGCAAGAATATAAGGACAGCGCTGGTGTAACGTATCAAATTTACACAATTACACACATGCGTAGGCATATAATGCCGAGCCAAAAATTTACATAATTGGGGCCAGTTAAATATTAAACGAAACTCTTTTGAACAGGTGTTTTAAAAGTTCAAGCACATTTAACTCTTTTTCGCTGCAGTATAAGCAACTCTGCCACTTTTGTTTCTTACCCAAGCAGTAGCACAACCAAGTCGATTTCAAAAGCTATGAACCAACCCGAATCCGTGTGTTCTGCAACGTCTTGCACAACTTGAAAGACGGTTAGCAATCGCTGTACGCCGACCAAACTGCAGACTCAATTAGCTCTAATTCGCAGCATTTGGCGGGAGCTGAGAGCTCAAGGTGCCGCCACACTATTACGTGTCACGGTAGACTTTCGGTGATGAATTTATTTGTTCTTCGGCAACGCACAGAGATAAACAGCGATGGAAAAAGAAAAACGTTTTTTTTTTTTTTATGAACTATACATTTTAATACGTTGGTAAGAACCTGCGTGCATTCGGCGCACGAGAAAAACAAAAACAAAAACAAGACTGGAGACAAAAATTAAAACAGAGGTAAGAGCGGAAGCACGCAGGTGTCCGCCTATTGAGGGAGAGGAGGGGGAGGTAGCGAGCCTGTTTACTAAAAAACACCGGTAAATACCGCGCAAAACCAATTCGCCGTATTTCGTCGCACTCTACAACTATCCAAACAACTCCTCGTTTTTTCAAGAACAAACGAAATTATAATTAAGGGAATATAACAACAGGGCCTGCGCAGTATCAAGGATGGCACGACGATTTTGACGGCGGTATCACATACTCCGTGCTACGAGCACACTTGCAAGCTTCTGCATGGAATGTCAGCGATGCATTGGGGAAGAGCAACGATTGGTCTATACCTTTAACCACGCGCAGCCAGTGCGATGGTGTCGTATCATAATGCAGTCTCAGCGACAAAAAGAAAAAGGCGTCCCTTCCTTTTGCCCCTGCAACTGCATTACCATTGAATCACGACGGCAATCGCCGGTCTCACTGACTAAGCTCGTAAAAGGAAAATCAATTATTGGGGTTACGAGCTCACAGCGGAGCGGTATTCACTTAGGGACCCGGGAGAAGCGCAAATCATGCGTTCTGAAATGTTTTTGTTTTTTTGTCGGTGTGCGAGGATGGAGTGATTAACGCGGTCCTCTATATTTATCAAGAAGGGCCACCCGAACCGTCTCAATAGTGACCGCCCTGGCACCTTCCCAGAACGACCAGGAACCCGAGCTCCGCCTCGGGGACCCTGCGATGAACCAGAGAGGGCCCAAGTCGCTCCTGACTTCACTAACCGTCATTAGCGATGCGGCTCGGCTGTGCATCGGAACACGGCGGATTACGGTCAGATCGATTGCTTTCGAGCTGGCTCCTGCAGCCAGCACCTGGTAGTAACGGCGGCCAACAAGCGACGCCACGGGGCGCTGATTCCGGCTCTCGTGGGCAGCAGGTGACCCGGCAGCACGCCGGCCTAAATTTAGAGAGGCTGCAATCGATAGTTGGGATTGCAGGATTAAGCTTTGCCGCAGACTCCACGGCGTCCACGAGACGCCACAGGGCTGCCCGTTCCCCTACACGCGCGGCGAGAGACTCTGACGGGAGTCCTGTCGAACCCTTCCTTGGTCTCCGTCACGTGGCGCGGCACGTATACGAGTTCTCGTTTTACACCGATAGCCGTTATGGCCTGTTGCCACCACTGGAAATGACGTTTCGTTGTTGATGTTGTGGTAGCAGTTGTTGTTAAGGTTGTACTTGACGCGATGTTGGGCGTCCGTCATCGATGTTGCAAAATCTTTGAAAAGATCGGGTCCGCTGCGTGTGAAGCGATGACGTTACCACTGAACTACGCCACAGCCTTTAATAACACGCTCTATTGGCGACGTGCGCAATCGAAAGCGTCGCTGCGGTCGGCCTGCCACGATTGGCTGAATGGTGACTATGACGTCAGCAGAGGATTTTTCATCGACGGAAATAAGAGTAATAAAATAACTTTAATTTTGACGCGTGTTTGCAGTGTTGCTTTGAGTGCGCATATGATTTCAAGCTCCAACCATGCTAATTACAAACACCATCCAAGTTGTTGTTTGCAAGGTAATGACGCCAGGAGAGGAAACATCAGGAGGGCGCCACCAAAGCATCTCGCCGCCAATAGACGATGGAAAAACAAGGTATCTGGCCGCCGACATGTTCTTACTCGTGTGAGCAAGCACGTGCAAGTGCAAGCCTGCCTTCTCGCACACGCTGCACGTGCTTCCACGCATGGGGCAGCAGGTTGGGAACTCATGTTTTGCAAACGTCTCCAATGCCCAATGCACGCGCTTTCAAAAGAAAGAAATGGCCTATAACGAAATTCAGTCGTAGCACTGTCAATGCCAACAGCTTCGGAACAAAATGGAACAGAACAAAAGCGTTCGGAACAAAACATATTTTGAATTTGTTCCCAAACGATTTTGTTTACGCAACCGACGGTACGTGAACGCGACGCCGATACCCAACGACTTGGCCGGGACTTCTTGCAGTTACCGCTGCGACTGTACTGGGGATAACCACGTACAAAACTGCTCAATTTATTTATTTTTACAAAAGATTTCTATGGTCACGTTGGATGTGGACTAGTTGCGAAGCGAGCTCTCTCGCTAGAAGAACTAGTGCATCAAACGCACGCTTGGACGCCAAAACATCTGCGACTTTTTGTGTATGCTACTTTCATACAGTTCAGTTTAAATTGTTCGTTATTAAATGCTCAGTCGTCTACATCATCACACATCAACGAAGTTGCTCAGTTACGTGGCACCAGATTGTCTTACCGACGGTGGTTAACTTCAGAACGTGGCTAAACGTGATATTGGTTTTCGAATTACGACACTAGAGCGCCGACGGGAAAGCGCACGACAGCAGAGCACCGCGACAACAGAGCGCACGACAGGAGAGCGCCGCGTCACAAGAACGCATGTGCTTGCCTTGGGAATGATCGATATTGGGGTCTTCAAACACGTGTTTTCACGGAGCTGCAATTTTGATATAAAAAGGAGTCGTATTTCGAACACTCGATGTCATTTCATTGACCGAGTACGCAAATTAAGCTGGGCGAAGCGGCACAAGCCTGTTGAACGCAGCGGACTGCAGTCACACCATATAAGATTATTTATTTGGTTCAGGTTATCTATCTTAACGCAATACATTACCCCGCATTTGTCATCGCTGCCGCTTATAGAGTGCTTCTTTTACAATTTGTCACTGCTTTCGCTCTCGAGATAATTCTACTTGTCATTTTCTCCCACAGAAAAAAAAAAAAGGTTCACATATCAATATTGGTAAAAAAAAATGTTTTCTTTTGGGGAGGGGGGGGAGGGTGATTAAACATTTGAGTTATTTATTGAGAGTAAGGCTACAGGAGCGTACCGTGCGTGCAGGTGTTCCACTCTTATCATGTTTAATACTTGCAAACGTCGGGAAAACGTCGAATGGGGAGCGCGCTAGAAATTAATCCGTTCGTTCCTATGATTAATGACGAAATTAAAGCTGCACTCACATATTGTGCAATGTCGGCTGTTGCGTAACAAATAATTAAATGTATAGCAACCCAGTTACTATAGACCTTTCCAAAAAAGCTCCTGGCTGGTTCTACTTTTAGTGTTCGTGCGTATGGCGCGTTATTTGCTCGTTTTCCGAAGCAACGAACATGCGCGTGCTGGGCTGAGGAGATTGCACGCTGGGCTGAGGACTTGTGTGTCTTGGAATGGTGTATAGAAGGGGATTCAATACTTGAACGTTCGGCCACGCGGGGAAAGGCTCCTTAGTGACTGCAGTTGTTGTTCAGCGCTCTCGTGTCGTGCCCTCTTGTGGCGCCCTCCCGGTCAACCTCTAGGTTTCCTGAGCGGTTTATCCCGTTCTTATGAATGACATGTTTTGCTTCTTAGTCACTTTTAGTAAATCGTACGCTGAAGATTGCGGACTCTACGAGCGCATGCTCCATCCGTGCTCCAAGTGACGGCGCGAGATCCTTGTTGCGTACGATGTACGAAAAGTACTTAGCATTGACTTTGACATGGCACCTGCTCTGAATCTTATTCTCTCTTAATCATGACAAAAATCCCGGGACTGCAGGTGAAAACGACAACACATACACTGAAAGGGTCTCATTGAGACCTTTTAGTGTATGTGTCGTTTCTACCCACAGTTTCGAGGTCATGCTTATTCACCCAGCTCGTTTGCACCCTTACTTTCAGTTCAGTAGTCTCTCTTATTTGGCGTGTACAGCAAGACGTATATAAGGAGAACGAGCACGAGCAGGTGGACAACTCATGATTTCATGCTTACGAGGGAAATGGCTACACTCAAACTTTAAAATAACGTAGGCTGGATCACTCTGAAAGACCTGGACCTACGCATTCACTTTGACGCGGTGTCGTCGGATGGATTGGCAAGGCCAGCGGATGAGCGGAACAGCATCTTCCAGCGCGTGACCGGTTCACTGCTGTCCAAGAGAACAGTTTTCGATAAAAGTTTCGCTTATTCTATTTCGGAAGAGCTGGCCCGGAACTAAAATAACGCGAAAACAAAAACGTATCCTTCCTCCGCAAAAAAAAAAAAAAAAAGTACGCTTTTTGCCACGGTCCTAAAGCTACAAAACAATCAGTTTATAATCTAATATTTTGAGACGGAGCGTTATACAATTGTCTTGTTGATTCGAAAACTTTGCTTTGTTGTTTCGAAGACTGAAAAGACGTTAGTTGCTCAAATTGAGGCGGATCTATTAGTGAAACTGGCGTCTTTAAAGTGGCATTTGGAGGCAGACGTTTTTGAAAATGTCTAAAAAAGTATTATATCTCAGGGACCATGGCGGTCGATTTCTGCACAGTGGGCACCGGCTTCTAAAGGACATGGTCCTGAAGAAGCTACGTCTCTCATCAAAACACAGGCTTCCATTACTATACTCTTCAGGGATAGCTTTTTTGACACCCTCAACCAAGAGCAATAAAAAAAAAAAGATTTATTGGTGGATTCTTAGGGAATGCGTTAGCATGACCCTTGGTAAACGCCACACATTTTCCCCTTTGGGAAACGCTAACGCTAACCATTTCATTCTTCTCTTTTGGCTTTCTCAATCGGCTATCTTCCTTGTTTCCTTTAGTTTCTGCTGCCTCTTTTTGGCTTTGTTACGTGGTAAGCGTAAGAGTTTCCCAAAGTGGGACGCGTGGGACGTTTCCCAAGGGTCATGATAACGCGTTTCCTAAAAATCCACCAACAGATCTTCCTTCAATATTTTTGCCACCTACTTGGACCAGCGCTAGTACTTGGTTCACACTCAGTTTTGTAGCGCAAACGAAGGCATGCGCGCTCTGCACACCTGCAAGTTAAAACTCGCCCCAGCATCCACATTGGCTTCCGCCCCGTGACGTCACCTTTTTCTCTCCTTTATCCTTCGCTCCTCTCCTCCTTTCTACGCGGCGCGCTTCCCTCTCCACTGTTTTGTCCACAGACGCACGCTGTCAGCTTTTCCCTGTCACGTGAGTACTAACGCTAACGTATTAAAAATTAAAAAAAAAGTTCGCCCACTCCTTCATGTAATATTACCTCCTCTCAATCCGAATAGCATTCACCAGGCTCCTGCCTTATTTTATACGGGCTTACAATAATTATTTTGCTTGCGTACTAGTTATAGGTGATTAGCTAACCGCATAGAGAGTCACAGCTCGTCGATCACACGAACCGGAAATGCCGCGTCGCTTCTTTTCTGCGCACGCAATGGACAACCTGTCCGACAAAGGCATAAGGCAAGCTTCGGGGGCGCGTTCGTCGGGGGCATATTTGTTATCCTATGCGTGCCGTACCGAAAAAGCCACAGTAGAGAGTCGAGGTTGTCATCCATATTTGATGCGTCGCGCGCTTCCTCTGTCAGGCACGATCAGAGGACAGGGTCGGGCTCGTACTTTAAACTTACTCTAATTTTTCATGTCACCCGCTAAAAACGTGGGCGGGCTTGTGACTAATCCGGCTGATATCCCGCACAGCCTGACCTTTGTGGAGGAAGTTTCGGTGTGAGACGGACGGCCAATGCGTCGGAGATTTGAATTGATACGCGGGGGATTCAGTATAAAGTCCTCTGAACCTCTGCACCAACGTTTATCGGGTACTGCTAAAAAACGCGCGTTACGAAGCACTTTTTTTTTTTTTTGGGGGGGGGGGGGGGGGTATGAACTGTTTGATGGTTTGAAAAAACGAAATGACGAGATTCAGGAAAGAAGGCCGCACGTGCCAAAGTATAAGCTCGTCACTGAACAAGAGGGCAAATACATTTCCTACAATATGCCCAGCACGTTATATGTCGAGAAAGTAAATACGAAAAGAAGGGAGGGGGTCACAATGGCACCGCAGGTACGCCTACACATATAGTGTAGAGTCAATGAAATAGAACGCAACACACTTGGGGAGGCCCAATAGAGCGAGCAGCGTTGCGGCCATCTTTCCTACGGCCGTATCCTATATTTATGCCACGCCCAAACGACGCTCTGACAGCCGTAGTGTTGCCTCGACTTGACGCAACTAATGGCTCAGTTTGACTGGTCCGTCGAACTCTGAAAGGAAAGATCAATCTCAAGTTCACTGGCGCGGGGCTCTCCCCGAAGGACTTTCTTTTTTCGAAGTGTCCTTTGGGCCCCAGTGCCCGCTAACGGCGACCAAAAAACCCGGGTCCCTGTTGAGTCCGCTGAAAGACGCGTTCAGCGTCCTAGGCCGACGCTCTTGTGGCCGCTTCTATTTCGAGGTTCCGGGCGAAAGGCGCTGACTGGCGACGGCCACGAGCGCGGGGAAGGCGGCGCGCGGGACTTGGCTGCCGAGCTCCGTCTTCCTGTTGCTCCAGATCGGCCATGAGTTCAGCCGACAAGCCGTCATTCATCACCCGTGCCAGCGAATGAAACGCGAGGCCCGCCGATCCTTTGGTGCTGCCGACAAGCAGCCGGGAAGTCGAACCCGGACTCGGTGGACGGACGCGTTCGAACTCTGTTCTTTTTCCTAAACTCACGATTTTCGAGTTTTTAAAGAGAACCTCGAGGCCATCCTAAGACATGTCTCATTCACTTGCGTTCTCAGAGAGGAACTTCTAGTAGACCTAAAAATTACAGCCAACGATTCCCTCGGAGCCTTGGGCTCTTCAGCGTCCGCCCATCAGCGAGGCGTCACATCTTCCGTTATCTTTGTGGTTTGTTTCAGCTTGACTGCCGCTATGGTTTCTCTAACCCATACCTCAAGTGATGCTCGCCTTCAGAGTTACCCGAATGTGTAATGGCCTTAAGCTCGCGGCTTTCGTATTTGTGTGTTGTGGCGCGATAGACGTAGCTTCGCTGTCTGTGATTATAGGGAGTATTCCCTGGCGGCCATAGCCGTGTGCGCGACTGCTGAGCGCGTGCTGACGGCGAGCTTCCGCAGTTCTTTGGCAACGTGTATTCCGCACCATCACGATTGGAAGTCTTAGCAACATATTGAATGCTAGCTCGTTTTGAGCATGCGCTGTAAACATCACCTCCAAATATGGCGTCCTGTGAGTACCCCCTACGGTAGTCTAAATCGGCGAAGTTACGTCTATCACTCCATAACACACAGTTACAAAAGCCGCAAGCTTGGGGCCACGACACATTCGAGTAACTCCGAAAACGAACAACGCTTGATGTATATGCATGGAGTCGGTTTCATTGCCGACGGGGATCTGTTTGAAGATTTACTCGTACACATAATATGCAAACACAATCACGTTGCGAGCAGGTATGTAGGAGAACGCTTCGGTGATGCAGCTTTGCAGAATGAAGGCCAGAGTGGTGCAGCCGGCGATCCCCTTTGTTCGCTACAGAATACAAACTCGCAGTCTCTAGTTAAATCGACACCTCAGAAAGGTGCCTGTATAAAAAGTAGCCCTTACCAAACAGAGGTTCAAATGCACGTCGGGACCTATTTGAATTACTTAGAGGCTTCGATGCCGGTGTCAAACAATCGCGTTCTCAACTACCTTGGTGATAAACTTCATTTATCCCTGTACGGACTTTTTCATAAAGATACAGCACCATGTTGACGCCACATTTTTTCTGTTCTCTGCATTATCGAGTGGCTATCGGCGCAGTGACTTTTATAAACACCGCCAAGTGCGTATGACGCCACAATAAAGCCGCCATGGAGTGACTCGAACGTTGGCGCGTGTTGGCTCGCCCGATTGTGTGCCGGACCTCGAGACGGTGCGTGACTCGGTGGCCCTTATCCACGGCACCTAATCTTGCGAAGCGCTTCTCACTGAGGTCGAAGCATGGTCTCTCCCGACCGCCTCTCAGTCCGCCTTCCACGAAGCCAGACGACCGATGACGTCACTGCCGTCCTCGTCTCCACTGAGGGGGTGCGGCTCGCATTAAAGGCGGCAAGTGCCACTGCGGTCCCCGTGAGTCATTTGAGGGAGCTGTCTTGGCACAGTGGGAGTCGCGAAAGAGTGCCAAGACCAAGCTGGCGTTTGTTGGTAAACAAGGCATTAGTCCGAGGTATCCTGCGACGGAGTGACGCTGCACTCGCCTCCAAATGCTGCGTCAGTTTGAGGTGCGTTTCGACCTAAGTACCTTTCACTTCTAACGAGCCTTGCCGGGTTTGATGGAAGAGTGCTGTACTGACCTCACCGCAAGCCTCACCGAATGAGTTTGCCGACAGAAATACATTTTAATGAAAATAAACATTCTAAACAGAAAATCCGGTCGCCGCGGTCATCATGAAACAGACAGTATTACCAGAATATTACCTTGGTCATGCAGGAACAGCGCGCAGACATCTTCCAAGCAAACATGCTTGGAACGTTCTCAGGGCATGACCGTCGATACTTCTCTCATCATCTCTGCATCGAACACGGTCTTTTGTATGATGTACGAGCACTGCGACCCTGGCTATGCAATTCTCGTGTTCTTCCTGCTCTCCCTTCAACTTCCCATACATGTATGTACAAGCTCCTAGCACTGACCTTCGAGGCGCTTCTGTCGTTAGTGTCAACCACTGTTGTGGAATCGGTAGTTCAATATGACAGTCAAGAGTGTTCCCTGCAGATTTTTTTTTCGAGGCACCCAGGCATGACCATCCGGTGTTTAGATGGCGTGCTTTTCTTCACTCAACTCTTTGCTGGGGCCAGCTTTTCAAGCGGCGGTGTTCACACGAAGGAGAAATCCGCGCAAGGATGTGCGTGACGTCGACAGCAGGCGCAATTTCCTCTTTAGCTTTGCCGTTCGCTCGGACGAGGTGCCGAGGAAAGGGACGTCAGCGTTTGCAGGCCAATTTTGCGGTTTCCACACTTGACACCACCGATGACGAATTTAGCGAGCTCTACATTTTACACCTATTAGTATAACGACAAAATATTTATGAAAAGCGTGGCTTGCGTGGCCTGGTCCAAAAAAGGAAAAAAAGCCTGCGTGGCCTAGTCAGTAGTAGCGCGTCTGGCTCGCAACCGAAGGGGCGTGGGCTCGAATCCTGCCTAAAATTCTTTAATTTTTTTAAAGCAAATGAATCACTTTATAAAGTGAAATCATTTGAGACATACGGCGGCCTTTAATTCGCGTTACATGTCATGTTGTGATCACTTTCATTCCAGCGTGACGTCACCTTTCACGTCAAAGTTTTGGGTTGTTTGAAATTCCCGTGCGATGTCATGTGGCTGTAACGTCATGACCCTATCGACCAATCAGGATTTTAGAACGAACCGTTATGTTATTAACGCGAGAGCGCCAAGGAGCTCGTGTCGCAGAAAAGCCGGCGTCGGTGTCGGCGTCGGTAGGACGGGAAAATCCTGATTGGTCGATAGGGTCATGACGTCACAATCACACGATCTCTCGCGGGGAATTTCAAACAACCCACACAGCTCACGTGAAGTCACGGGTAGAATGAAAGTGATTAAAACATGACATGTAATGTGAATTATAGGTCACCGCATGACAAATGATTTCCCTTTATAAAGTAATTCATTTGCCTTAAAAAAGAAAAAAAGATTGAAGAATCTTAGGGGGATTCGAGCCCACGACCCTTCGGTTGGGAGCCAGACACGCTACTGACTAGGCGACGCAGACACCTCTTTCCTCATTATTACAGCATACATTGCTGCAAACAAATTCGAGCTAAGCGTCCAGTCTTTTGTTTAGCACATCTCATTGAATACGTTGGGAGCTTTTTAGAGTTTCTTACACTCACCGACCTACTCAGGAGCATTATCCTGTTGTGCATAGGTGCTACATATTTGAGCCACAAATTCAACAAGGTATGCTTCAATCGGCACGCGGGTTGAAGTTTGCATGCCTCACCGATATCTGTGAACACTGGATGCTGTATAGGCCAGTCAATATTATTAGGGCGTACGGAACAAATTCCTGGGAAGCTGATCGGAAGAAAACGAATCAAGTGTGCTGTAATTTCTGAGTCCTTTTTCAAGGTTCTCTGCAACACATCCCCAAAAATCAACAAGGCATCCCAACAAAATATAAACAGGTGCTCTATTGTTTCGGGTGCTTGACACGTCAAGCGATTGGTGTTCCAAGGAACAAAAAAATCATTTTCGTGAAGCCAGACCTTCACAGGGAGCGTCGAAGTATGAAGTTTGAAAAAGAAACTTTTAGCACGTGGCTGGACTGCAATTTATTTGACGCGACAAAGAACATCCTGACCTGGTCCCTGGTTGTAGAATGTACGATACAAAGGCTCAGGGAAAAGAGTGTCATACAGGGCGCTGGACAAGGATTTTCTAGTTATGCAAGACAAATATTCCATCGAATAGCGAACAGCCTAAAAATCGTATGCTTTAACAACCTCTTTTTGGAATCCAACAATACTAGTTGGCTGCTCGTCATGGCTCGAGACCAGAAACGAAGGCAAATGCCCCACCAGTTTTTTGTTCTGAATTACCGCTCGAATAAAAGGCTGTTCATTATCACATGAAGACATGAATCGCGACACGAGCTTCCGGACATAACAAATGCGATAAGCCCAATCCTCTCGAAGCAATACGACGAAAAAAGTTATTTCTTCTCATTCCCTCCCAGTTTGATTTTCAAATTAATGTAGCAATTATCCTATGAACTATCTTCATAGCACTTTGAGCACAATGTAACATTTGAAGCCCATACATTAAGCCTAGCAACAAGAAATATGTTGCAAGCTGTTGCTCTACCAAAAATTGATAAGTCGCGGTTTGGCCACCATGAAACCCGCTTTTTCAATTCTGCTGTGGCTTCGGACCAGTAAACACTTGGATTACGCATGCGCTGCAGCGGCACGCCAAGGTATCTCGTAGACGTCAAACCTCACTTGATCCCTTCAACCTCGGACGGCTTTGTGGCTCATGTACCTTGCCAAAATCTAGGACAGTTTTCTAAATTCCCAGCCGCGCTAATGTTATCGCAAAAGTTCTTAACTAAATCAATAACGCTGCTTACACATTTGTTTTTTGTTTCTGCTAAAAACTGCTACATTATCAGCATATGCCAATACCTTTACTTCGATGGAGCTAAGCGTAAAACGGTGAACGTCTGCATTGTTGAGACACTTAAACAAAAACGCTCAAGATAAGTGTGAGCAATAAAGGCGAAAGCGGGAATCCCTGACGTATAGAAGACGGTACAGGGATGCTGCAAGTAACGCTACGATTAACAATTAGTCGTGTAGAACAGTCATCATATGCAATTCGTACGCTTTCAAACTTCTCCAATGTTGGCAACTTCTCCAATGTTGATATGCCGCAAAATGGCCCAAGGACATTTATGACTTATGCTGTCGAATGCTTTTTCTAAATCAATCTGGAGCATGGCAATCTGGTCTCCTTCCTGTGTACAACATTCTAAAATGGCGCTGGCTACGCGAACATTTGTTTGAATCCTCCTGCCCTTTATTCCACACGTTCGGTGGTCACCCACCAATTTGCAAATTACGTGCTGTAACCTTCCATTCAGGATTTTTGTTGATATCTAGTAAAATTATAATCTCCATGACATATACTTATTGGTCGATAGCCCTCTACACGTCCCAACTTGGCGGCGTCCTCTGATTTTGGAATTAACACAGTATGGGTTCTAGAAAATGATGGTGGTAATGATTTTCTTTTTATATGATTCCTTTATGACAGCGAGCAGAATGGGAGCGACTACTTTTTTTAATTCCCTATAAAAATGTGGACCTAGCCCGTCTGGGCCTGACGTCTTCTATTTCCCTTTCAACTTCCTCCAGGCTAATGGGTTCCTCCAGCCGTTCCCTCGTTTCGTCATCTTGCCTCGGCATAAAAAAACAAGGGTCGACCAATTCCATCATCTTGTGGTTCTGGAGTGATTTGAAAAAGCCATTAATATTGTTCCACAAAAGCGCCTTCAATGCTCGCTCTGTCTGTAGTTATGATACCCTTCCTCCCGATTGCAAGGATTTCTTCGGACAAAGCGTACTTTTTTCCGCTATCAAGGCCTGTCTGGTGATTTGCTCACCACAGAGAAACTGCTGCTCCCTTGAACGTATCAGAGCGCCTTCATATCACCTTTTCTGGAATTTTTCGAGGCGTGATTTGACATTTGCGATGTCTTTTGCTCCCCAACCAGGGCTTTCCCATTCAAACTGGCAAGTACGTAAATCCTGCTGTTGTTTTCGTTTCTCTGCCCGAGCGTGAAATTTAAGCGTGCTCGATCTTTCGATTGCTGACATTTTTACTTCCTCCTTGAACCGCTCCCATCCTTCTAATGTACGTGTCTCATTTTGCTCTGCCGCTTTCCTCAACAGCTCATCTACGGGATCTACAAATGTTTCGCCTTTAAGCATATTGGAGTTCAGCTTCCACAACTGCCAATTAAATTTTGCCTTAGGTATTTGGTTTTTTCTATTTGTGACATTTACAAGGCAGTGGTCACTAAAATTAACTGGTTTTACCGAATAAGAACTGATGTTATGTACAATGTCAGGAGAAACATAAATGCGGTCAAGGCGTGCGTGTGAAGATTCGTGAAAGTGCGTAAACTGAATTTTTTAAAATTCCGCTCAAAATGTGACAAAACATTATCCAAATTATTTTCTGCAATTATTTCATACAATAAATTTGCACTAACATCGCTATCACGCGTGACTGGAAATCTATCACCGGCATCGCATACACAGTTATACACCAACTCATGTTTACAAACAAACCGGAGCGCCCGGAGCGCCCCTAGCGGACGCCACCGGCGCCGCGCATGCGCGATGGGGGTGTGGGCAAGAACCTCGCCGTCGCCCATAAACAAACCATTGAAATGCGATGTTCTCGGCGTCGGTGTGAGTCCCCGCGCTCTTTTTCGCGTTGAAATTGTTGATTTTACGTCTTCCTGGCAATGTCTGACTACTTGAGCGGCGTCAGCGAAATTAACGAGGCTCGTTACACCGCAAAACTTCGCGTGAATAATCTGACATGCGGCGATTCATTCCGCGTGGACGCCGCGGAATGGACGCTAAAGCCTGGTTCACATGATAGATTTCGCTCGCAATTTTCAGTAGCGACGTCGCTCGGGCTGCAAAAGCGTGAACCGTAGCTGAGATGGTCGACGTCGATACTGAAAATCGCAAGCAGAATCGGACCAAGTGAATCAGGCATAACAAGTTGGTGATGGCCACTGGTAACAATGATCAACATCTCCTTATATCTACTGTTTACATCGAGCCTGCTTACCAACCTTCAAACTTAAGTCTTTTGAGGCCTGCACTTACTTCTTATCGCAAGTACCGGGCCCATGTTTGGTCTACGGGCCGGTGTCCTCTAAAAGAGCAGACGACAAGCAGAAACGTTTGAAAGAGCAGACGACAGTTCGAACGATCAGGCGGCCGTTTGAACTTGAAGACGCACTGAACGTAGTCCGCAGGTGGTCCGTAGAACTTGACGGTTTTCCGGCGTTCATGTTGGAACAAAACAAATAAATCTGATGACCACAAGTATCCGTGAATTCAACCCAAAGTGCTTCCCGCCGAAGCAATCGTGGTCCGACGGCGTCTCGTTTTCCCTTTTCACGGCACATATCCACGTTCTCGGACGAACCGAGCACATGAAAACTGACCTTCAAACCTTTATCGACTCTTTTGGAACAACACCAGTCGCGGCATTTCGACGAGAAGGCAGGTTTTTGTCTGGTTCCTTTCAAAACAACGCAGGAATACACGTCTGGCATGGGCCCTTCCGCCCACAGCCCCGGACCGGAAGTGCGTCCGCCGCGCCACCACCGCGCCGTGACGTAACAGAGATGAGTTCGTGTATAGTCGCCTAGAAATATAGTGGCCCGATTCGATTTGATGTATTGCGGCATTCCGTGGAAAAACAATGTTTGCTCACTCACTTTACAAGGGGCATAGACACAAATAATTCGCCACTGAGAGTCAAACAAATTAAAGTCACACATTATGAAGCGTCCACGAGCATCGGTGGCGAGACTCACATCAGAGAGAGGGAGAGATATTTTAAGGAACAAAAAACAGCCTCCTGCCGTGCCAACGGCAAGTGTTACGCATACCTCGAACGAGGTTAGGAAGGGTTGTAGCCACCTTCGTAACTTGATCTTCCTCCAACAATCTTTTTTCTTGTATGGCTAAAAAGTTAAGTTGATCTTCTTGAAGAAAACGTAATATCTGGTACTGTTCAGGAGTAGAATTGAAACCTCTAATATTCATTGTTCACAGCGTTAAGCCAATAGTAGAAGGTGCTGCGAATTCGGGTGCAAGCATTATTGGGGTGGAGAAGGTTTGTAATAAAAAGCGATGTACAACAACCTCACACAAAACTTATATAATTCACAGCTGTGGCACGAGAAAGCACGATAAAATATTCGAATCTAAGGAAACAATGGTATAAAATGTTCTCAAAGTGAGCATAACCACTTACTGCGAGGTTTGCACTCGTCAGATATCTGGTGGAGCTCGGGGTTTGCGTTTTCTTTTTCCCTGCGGCGTGCTCCATACAGGCCCCTCCAGGTTGGGGTCTTCCGCCTCGACGAGATCTGGCATCGCTTGGAGGGATCGGAGTTGTCGTCAATTTTTAGATCAACATCGGTAGCATCGTCTGAAGAGCGGTCGTTTCCGTCCACTGCCTTCGTGTACTGGCTTTTTGGGGAGATAGAAGCGGCACTGTCGATGTCCGTGCCGGTTCCACCGCAGGCAGCTGTCTTGTCAGGTTCCAGACTTGACACGGAGGTGTCGTGTGATGTGCCTCGTTCGTTACCGGCTGAAGTCATTTGGGCATGGGGGTCGGGTGCCCAGTGCTTTCTTCATGTTTCGAGGCCTCTTCTTTATCAATGAAGAACTCCGAGCTGTCTTCCTCGGGGCAGGCCATATTACAGTGGCGTACGTCCGGATGCAATCCTCTTGTTTTGTTACCAAAGCGATGACACTTGTCACAGCGAGGTACGCGGCATTCTCTGCGGATGTTGCCTGTCCTCTTACGTCGGAGGAAGAGCGGCGTTCTTCCGGGGACAAGAACGAGAACGTTGCTGGCGAAAAAACGCAGCTGGTGGCTCACCAGCCTTGTCGTCGTCCGGACATTCTGAAAGCCTTCCGCTCTCCATGCGCCTCTGGCTACTTCGTTGATTTTTCTGTAGGGCTCGAGGGCCCTCCACAGTGCGTCGTCGCTAATGTGAATGGATATCCAGTGGAGCTGTGTTCGCACCTCGCACTCGTCGGAATCGATGTACATGCATCGTTTTCCTTTCACCACCAGTTCCCTAGCTTCGAGAAGTTTCCGCTTCACTGTCAGAGAGTTGAAGGTGAAGAGCCAGACATTTTTTATCTGGTACGCGCCGGCTCCAATTAGGTCTTTTAGAACGTCGTGGCCTTCCATTTCTTCTCGAAAATCGTCAGTCTTGTACGGGCGTCCGGTGATGTCGCAATGAGCTAATACAGAGTTTAAAACTAAAATACCTGTAGGCAGAGATGGTAGAACCACTCGGTAGGTATCCTGGAACATTTCAGCTGATGAACCACGGCCGTTGAAAGCCGTTGAAGACGCTCCACGGGGACCCATATGTTTTGCGATTGTTTCGAACGGCGTCTGGTGCATCTCCCAGGCCACGCAGACACGCTTACACGGCTTAGGAATGAGGGGGAGTTTATATGTTTATCTCTCGCTTTCTTATCTTAAAGGCGAAGCTTTAGCGACCTCCTGTATTTTCAAAAGTTACAAGCGATGTGCGGAATTATTTAATGATAAAATGGACCGACAAAGCCCACAAATACATAGGGTTGAATGGCGCAAGCTACCGAGAGCAAGCCACATTTTTTTCCATTTAAAACAAAAAATCACTTATAAGTTTTGAATAAGATAACGGTTAGTTCTGAAACTTTGGCATCCGGTCTAGACCGCTATGGTATACATTTTGGCGTATAGACTGAGCGTTGGGCAATGCGCACTTTAATTTTGTGGTGAAAAACGAAACACACTACATTTATTCGTGAGGACACGCTGCAGTTATCTGGGCAAAAAACGGAACTCGGCTGCACTCATTCAGATGTCGTTTTCGCTGGAAGTAGCGAAATCAATCGGCGAAGGTTCGGGAAGGACATGACACCAAACCTCAACTGATAGCGGGTATCGTTGTCCTTCGCTGTCCGGCCCTGGTCTCAAGTAGGGGGTTTAGTGTTAGAGAACTTATTTCTAATCGATCGCTCATACCTGCAGGTATTACATTGCCACTATGCCCTTCGTATCCTCTTATCTTGACTTCAAATCTCACATATTGTACCGGTTATTTTGGTTTTTCTCTCTTTTCTCGCGATACTCTAAGTTGCTTCCGCCGTTGCGTGCGAAGCGGCGCTTCCTGCCTCTCCTATATAGGACTGAGTGAAAGCATGACGTCGTTTCGCCTGGCTCTATAGCGTTGCCGCTGCGGTAGTCGTTGATGAAAAAGCACGCATGTCGCTTGGCCGCCGCGACAATCGATCCGACGCGCTTTCCGCTAACTCGGCAAATCATGTCATAAATAGCGCCGTTTCGCCACCCAGTGGCCGGGGAGACAGCCCCGAACGATGATCTGTCACAGCAGCCGGTGAGGCACGCGCAAGCAGACAATTAAGGGTAGCCTAACCCCCGGACCTTTAGGGCAATATGTTGAAGGTATGAAAAAGGTATTTTGAACACAAGAAAACGAGTCTTATTGAAATGACCGTGCGACTAAGGTTCAGCATCTCAAAGGTACTCTGGATAGGGGCGCGGATACTTTAAATCGGTTGGTTTCTCGAGAGTGCCACTTAACTGACAATCAAATATATTGGTAATGCCGACTTGTCATCCCCGAAACCTTGCGTGGAGCTACTTTGTGTTTCGCGTACTCGCAGTATGAAGAAGAAATGCAGATGTACTATATAAGAACTGGTCTTTCAGTAAAGACAATGAATTGATTTGCGTTTCCGCTTAACGGAGGTCTGACTTGATTTACGATTGCGGGGATCTGCCAATATATGCTTAACATTTTCATGAAGCGTTTTTGACGAAACTGAGCCGTGATATAAATTATATCAGGAATATTCTGGCAATCGTCTTTTTTAAGTCTGGTGAGGCAGTTTCGATTTTAGTTTTTTTCGTAAAGCTTGCAATCAATTCCTCGTGACTACATGTGACGAGGCACTAAAAACTATAATAACGGCAACAAATTTATGAACTGACAAATTACAATGATATCTATAGGTTTGTATCGATTCTAATGGTTATTGAAAATCCGTATGTTAAATATGAACTCCGCGGGTTCGCCGCCTCAAGCTTCCATGTTCCAGACGAAAAAAAAAGAAAAAAAAAAGAGGTGCGCGATATACACTGGGTGTATCAAGGAGCGGCCAGGCTCTTTAAAGGGGTCATGAAACGATTTTCCTACTTCTTCCTCCTTAGCTGTAATCCTCAACTCAAACGCAAATTGTGAGATCACGTCGTCGTGACATTCTTCGGCACCGGTGCGATGACTCCTAGCTTCCACCGTGCTTTTTATGCGCACCATAGAACTTGTCGTTCCCCAGTGACGATAAGTTCCGTGAGGGCACTCATTGGCCACGAACGCGAATCCAAATATTCGTCGACGGATTGATTGTTGACGAGCGCATACGTCCGAGTGACGCAGTTCTCGTGTCCAATGCGTGAGCTGGGCTCGGCTGACGTCAGCTTGGCACCGCTGACGCGCTTTGGGAACCGCGGATGTATCATAGTGAAAAGGCGGAGAGCTTTCGAAGGAAAGCAGGTACAAAATAGTCCGCTATATTTTTAAATGTTCGTACCGAAAAGCTGGCTTTTGACTTTCTACCTTCTTTCTTTTGGCCAACTAAACGATATGCGATTAGTAAAGTCCCAATTTAAAATCATTCATCCCAGCCCAAATTTCGTTTCATGGCCTCTTTAGTCGACCGCAAAATTCGGTTTCTTAACCTATCGCGTTCCGATTTTGTACAGCGTTGGCCACAGGTGGTGCATTTTTTCTATAAAATTCGCAAAGAGCGAGCTTACCTGAGAAAAATGTAAAAAATAAGGCTTAACACCTACGGAAACGCAGCGAAGCACCGGTCTTCAAACCATAAAGCCATAAATGTTAAGCCTTTTTTTTTACTTTTTCCTCAGGTGAGCCCGCTCTTTGCGAATTTTATAGAAAAAATGCACCACCTGTGGCCAACGCTGTCCAAAATCGGAACGCGATAGGTTAAGAAACCGAAGTTTGCGGTCGATTTAAAGAGCCTGGTCGCTCCTTGATACACCCAGCATATGTATATATATATATATATATATATATATATATATATATATATATATATATATATGATATACATATATATATATATTATGTATACATATTATATATATATATATATATATATATATATATATATATATATATATATATATATATATTCTCTTCACGATGAACTCTGTTTCACACAATTCCTACCAGCCAGATGTTTCGCCTTGATCTATTCAATTCAATACAACAAATAATCGTGGAGTGGGCAAGTCACTTCCGTCGACAATTTTTCCCTTCAGCGTTGAGGGTTTGTGGAGAGGCTCGCCAATTACTTTCACGCTGCTTTTTTTCTTTCCACCATCTGTGGTTTCGTGGAAAGTCGTCTGATTTCAAGGGTGAAGTGCTAACATTGGCAGGTGGTGCCAACAAAAAGCGAAACAAAGGAGAAAAAAGAAATCGGAGCTCTTTCCGCCGCTCCTTCCCAAAGCAATCAACGCCGTCCCGTGCGCCGTTCCCTTAGCAACCGAAGAAGGTGTTTTGGGGCAGTGATTCGTTCACTCGACTGTACACCGCGTCATGCTAGGGGAGACAGCCCCCCGAGATTTATTTTCGGATCTCTGAAAGGAGTCTCGCGAGGGCGATTCATTGACTTCGAGAAATAATTGGGTGCAGCGCGGCGAGCCTCCGTCTTGATTACGCTCTTTGACGACTTCGAATGCCGTTAGGGGGCGACAGGTGTCTCAGCAGTTGATTCGTTTCACCCTTGTTGTGTACTTCGCGAGGGTATAGCGGTAATGGCAGCAACAAACAGATACAAAAACAAACGGAACTAAGTTTATGCGAATTTTTTATCACGTTGTTTGGGAATGGCCCATGTTTCCCTCTCTTTCTACCTCTACCGAGCCCACGTCGATTCAAAATTTAGAAAGAAAGATATCGGTGAAGAAAGAAGGACAAAGCACACAAAGGTCTCGAACAGAGCTGTTACGCTAATTGCCCACTTCCAAGTTTTTTTTTTTTTTTGTGTTGTTTAGTTTGATAGAAGATGCAGCTCAATATCATCACTGTTTAATTAATGAGCAGGCGACCAACGTACTTCTTCGCCTTGAAGACATGCGCAGAATCAGCCGTCCCATCCTGTGAACGACGGAGTAGATAATCCGCTGTTTCGAGTCATCAAAAATGTACCACGAGAGATAACTGACGGTAAACTCAGGTCACAGTAACTGCTCATCTACCCTATGAAGAAGCATTGCAAGTGGTGAGGGGCAGCACCTGGGGAAGGCATACCTTTTAAAGGGGCACTGAAGTAATTTTTGAAAAAGGTCGTTTTTGATCTTATATTGTTTAAAAGGTGTTAATTTCCGCATATACCAAGCCCTATATTACAAAACCGCCCATTCATCTCAGGGAAAGAGAAAAACATGTGGACTCTTTTTTCTCGCGGACTACATGTGTGGACCAATGAAAGTCCTACAATACGCGCAGATTCCGAATGATTTTACTATAACTCGTTGCGAAGAGAGTCTGATAGGTACACATTCGGATAAGACTCCTCTTTTTCACCGCGGGTAAAGCCATCGCTTGCAACTCGTCGACAAGCGCCCCTCGTCGACCACTTCACTCGGGTAGAAAATTCTTCCCAAAAAGGGCGTGTCGCGATCTTTGAACACGCTTTTAACGAGCAAATAAGCTACGCACGATTGTGATTTTGGGTTTGTTGGAATGCTTAGAGCGCCTAGATTGAGTTTTCGCCATAAAAGGACGCTCTCAAAATCTACTTCAGTGCCCCTTTAAGTCACATTGTTTACCATCACACACATCAATTTCAAAAGGCGTCTTGGCAGGAGCGTTAAAAGAAACATATATTCTACATATGTGCGGGGTCTGCAGCCAGTTCTAGGTCAAATGGGAAGCTCCAATGACTTCCTCGAGGGACGGTTTTATGGTACCTTCTCCCCTCAGTACCTTCCCTCCTCCTCCTCAAGAGCTGCACTCTAATTCGGCGTTAAAGGGGATTGTAAACGTCTTTCATTTTTATTTTATAACAAAGACAATATATACACACATAATAGGCTTAAATACCGTTTCTTTTATACCAAAACTCATCACCACTCTAAAAAAAGTCCGTGCGTCTACTTTCCCGCACAACACTCGGAGAGTCAATCACCGCAACTTACGGAGGCAGCTCAGAAAATTACAATGCCAAAACATAAAAAAAACGCATTTTGTGTTGTGTCATTAAGAAATGCAAGCGTGACGTTTTCCATTACTGTGTCAATTGATATCATATGTTACTTTGGAATCTTGTTGTTTTGTTTTGTGTGTTTTTCTGAACTTAAAGTATGTTTTCATTTTAGATTTGATTTTTTTGAACAAAGCCCTGTAGCGCGCTGCTGTCTTGGAGCTGGGGCCTTATCAAGCTGCAAGTGTTGCAGCTTTTTGCCCCAGCTACCATCTTTCCTTGTGAAAGAAAAATAAATTGATTAATTGATTGATTGATTGATTGCTTAAATGTCACAACTCAGACTGCGTTTTTTGGTCTATACATGTGTTTCGGCATCGTCATTCGTTGAGCTGCCTCCGTAACTTGCGGTGATTGGCTCTCCGAGTATTGTGCGGGAAAGTAGACACACGGAATTTTGACAGAGTGTACGCACACCTTGTAGCACGAACGTGGTGTTTTCCACGTCATTCCTTTGTCATACGCAGCCATTTTGCTTTCTGTACCTGCGTTGTCCACCACACCAATCGGCGGCAAAAAAAAAAAGAAAAAAAAATCGCTACTTAAAAAAAAAGAAGAAAAAAAAGGAACAAATTATGCATTTATGTAAGAAAAGCAACAACAAAACAGCTCATGACGTTTTTGAGTTTCGCGGTTCCTCTTTTCCTAACATGCCATTCTACCTATGTGACGACGTTTACAAGGAACCAACTCATAAGACGGTAGTTTTACTGTGTTTTGCAATGATTGGGTTCGACCGATTGCATTTGATTGGACGTAACGATGCGTCACGGGGGGACAGAGACCGACGACGACTCCAGTGCGGGGAGACCGATGATTACAGAGCGGCTGCCGCCGGGTGCTTCCACGCGGGAAACGATTTATTTTTTTAGTTTGCTTTTGTGGCGTGCCGGGGCCTCGGCCCGAGTTCCTGGACGACGGCGGACCCTTCTCGTTGAGCGTCTGGGGCTAAGGGTGGCAGCTGTTCGCGCACAGGGCTCTAAACTTAGGCCTCCGGTGTGCGTGAATACATCTCACTGCGCGCGCAGCTGCGAGCGCGAGTAATGGGCCTCGTGGAGCTCTCTTCCGAGTGGCGACCTTCAAACTCAGCGCGTTTTCCAATTTCGTGCACGCTTTAGGCGTTTCGTGCTTTCTTTGTCTCGTTTTCGACATATAAACAAAATGAGCTTAGTTTACCTTTGCAAAGCGAAACAGTAGACGGTCAATACAAAGTCTTATAACCTTGCGCTGAAAAAAGAAAAAAGAAAAACGAGGACTCCACACTATAGGGTGTTTTCACCAACGTCATTTCGTAGACCATTGCAGTGAAAGCTAATGGACGCGTGGGCGCTCGAGCACATTGAACGCTGATTGAAGCTGTGCACGAGAACTCTTCTGAAATGCCACAAAAATGCGGAGCTATGCGGAGAAGCGAAAACATGGACTATGACGCGCAGAGGAGCAGGAAGTTATATCGACTGTCGCAAATAATTACAGCGTAAATGGTTTCTTTTCAGTAAGAGATTCATACCTTGAACCATTCAAAATCAATTTAGAAAAATATCATTAGTGAAAAAAGAAACACATTCTTGTAAATTTGTTTATCGCTGAGGTGATCACTGAGGAAAAGCGTGCTTTCAAATAGGCCGACCTTCATTTGGAAGAGCAATCGACCGAGCCAGTGATTGGTGTAGCCTGTTTTCATGATGTGATCCCTATATGTGAGGCGTTCAGCCGATTGTTGACGCATGCAATGTTCGTGTAATATAAAGTGTAGGAGATGCAATGCTAAGCGCGCGAGCACTGAAAATATTTTTGTCGCCTTTGAATTTGGCAATACCTAGCGCCACCTATCTTCTTGAGCTAAGTGGTAACTCGATTTTTCAGGGCAGTTAGTATCCGTTTCTAAATTAATGTAGTGGTTTCTACTAGGTCTTGTGCACAGTTCCCGTTACTACCTTCCTTGGTTAGTAACTGTTAAGAACACGCCCATTACTAACTGTAGTTATTAAGAAGTTAATAACATACTAACCAAACCTAAGTTAGTAACTTGTACGACCTTTTTCTAAGAGTGTACAACTGAGATATCTTGTGGCTGTATGAACACGCCCACATCACAATTTCTTTTATGCAGCTTCTATTGCACTGTACAGAACTTCTGAGATGGAGTATAATTATCCAACCACGCCGTTAAAGCGCGATGAATTTGGTCAAAGAAAAGGAAACACTCGCCGAGCAGTTCAGAGCTCTAGCCCCGTCCACTCGGGTTACTGCGCTCCATAGAGACCGCGTGTTTAAATCGTTGCAGGAACCTAATGTAGGTCTGTCTGAATTGCCTGAAGAGACACGGCATTAACCTCTGAGTTCGTTGTTGGCGCGTGTCCGCGTCCTTGTTGTCTTTTCTTCTTCTTGCAGGGCGGACCCGCTGCCCTCCCAAGTTGCCACCGTTTTCCTGCCAGCGCTGTTCCCTGCTATACGCCGAAACTCCTGCCTGAGACTAAGGCGCCGCTTTTTTTAGTGCTCCAAGTCGGGCCAAACCTCGGTGCCCGCGTGGACTTCCCAAATCCGCGGCCGGGTCACCGTGGACGGGAACAAGGGCGTGACCGCTAGCACCGTTGACGGGACGCTAATGAGTCAGCACAGCGTGCGAGCTCGCCACGACTCGAAAACGCTGCTGGCTGCGGACAGACCGGACAAGGGGGAGGGTAATCAGTGTTGGCCTGCGTTTTCGGTACCTTCGTTTAGCTGAAACAACGAGAAAATCGATGGAGTGAGCTTAACCAATGTTTATAAAATGAGGTAACAGACGAGTGGAATAAAAAGGTGCTTGCGACAATGCAGAAGGGACATGGTGCATGGCATTGTCTAGTTTATCGACGACAGGAACCATGCAATTCTTGATGTTTTTTCTTACCCTAATTAATTCTTTAATTACCGCCCGCTTTAATCAGTGAATTAGTGTGACTCTTTCAGCTGATAAGTTACCGCAAGCTTCGTTTGTTATCGTAAGTAAATCTTTGAGTAAAAAAAAAAGAAGATCGTTTTATAGATTACAGTATTGCGCGCGAAAGTAACCCCTCCCCCTTCCCTCTTTCCTCCCCCTTCCTGAAAAAAGAAAAACGCAAGGTCATTTAAAATTTTGTCACCACCTAAATGTCAACTCTTCTTGTAGTGAGGTCCAGAGAAGGAAAGGGAAAGCCGGGAGAGATGTTGGCCTCCTGTATACGGGGCGAGTCGCTACCCAGCTTGGGAAAGGGGGAGGAGCCGTAGGCAACTAAAAGAGATAGTGTGGAAATTTCGAAACCAGTCCAATAATGTGATGGGGCTTTGGCACAAGTGTGGGTTTCAATTAACAACTTGCTGTTTGCGGTGTGCGGTATTTGGTCAAAGACGGTCTGCCAAACCAGTCTCACTTAAAAACTCCAAGAGGTCTTTGTAAGCCCTCTGGCCTAGCCGACGTGGGGCTTCTGGGATGAGAAGTTCCCGAGTCGTGGAGTAAATGTCAACACAAAACGAAAATATCACAACCATTGTTTTGCGAGTGCTGGAACGTGGGTTGGAGAAAAACAAGGTGGCAGTTTGATAATCTAGTTCACGGGTGCATCACCATGTCCTTCCTGGGGCTAGGCGCAGTCGTACAAGTCCTCTATACGTTGTGACAAGCCCCCCCCCCCCCCCTTCGCCAGCCTCGGCTCGTGCTTTCTTTTCATGTTCAAACAACAGATCTGCTTTAAACAGCTCGCGTGTTTCTGGCAGTATTAGGAGCGCGCGAGAAGTTAATCCAGCTCGCGATTATCGGAGCATACTAACGTAAGCGTTTTCTAGGAACTTGCTACGCATGCCGAGCTTGCATACTAATCAGGGACCGCTACACCGCTCTAAGGCATGAAGGAGGTATAAATCGGTAGGATCAGGTGGAATTAGTTTTGTCAGCGGCATGCTTCACTGCTGGAGCCGGCCCCGAGCTCTCCCGCCCGTGGCGTTCAAAAGTGTCGCGTTACCGGGGGATTTCTCTACACAGAAGGGATTAGTCGCTCGTGCATTGCGTTGTCTAAAGTGCGCGCAGCGAATAGAAAGCGCCGCCTAGCAGAGAATTAAGCAACACCTTTCATGGTTACGAAAGCAGGTGTCGACATGTTTAATGTGCCTACGTACGCCTACGCGTAACTGTTGGAAAAGAAGTTCGTATTGCTCGATATTGCCGTCGGCAATAAGCGCCAATGAGTGTTCACTGCGCAACACTGTTAGCGCGAACACATCGTTGGCGCTATTTAGCGTTTTATCTCGAAAGGGTAAAGGCAGGTACCACATTTTACCGCTGAGGTTACCACCCCATAATAGTGATCCCCCCCCCCCCCCCGCACTAATAGTTTTGATGACAGCCTTTAAATTTTATCTAAAACAAAAAATAAGAACAAAATCCGGTGATCGGTTGTTTATGTTTACAAGTGTCGTGCTGTGCACTACTGATTTCTTGACGTCGTCTTATGAGCGGGGCTTTGTAACTAATAAATTGACCAACCGACTAATCGATCAATCGATTATTTGTTGACAAATTTTTAACCGTATAATTGTTCGAAAGGGAACCTTCCTACGGGATATCACGGGCATCGCTCTATTAGCTGTCAAATTCTCAAGCAAGCATTTAGTTAATGAAACATCAGTGCCTCACTGACAAACTGTACTAAAAGATTATACACTTGTCGAAAAGCTATCGGGCTGCTGATCTTCCTGCTCAAGAATATCTCTTCTCAAGGCGTTGTGCTTCGTTTTTCACGCCAGGGGACTCATTCCCCTGACTTGAAATCATAAAATCACAGCGCTATATTTTTTATAGTCTGCCGTAACCTATTTGTGTCAAAATATATTTTTAAATAAATGACACGAAGCTCACACTTTTTTTTATTTCAATAGTACATAGTAGATAGTAACCTGACGTCTGTAAAATGTGGACTTATTTATTTCTGTACTCTCTTCTGCTTCAGCCATAAGTCCATGCCATCTGATAAAACAAATAAAATAAACAAATAAAACAAATACAATATTTTTTTAGTGCACTAATCTTACACTGTTACAGCTGTGAGAGCGCCAGCAGTTAGAAGCAGTTATGTTCCACCAGTGTATAATGTTATATTTCAACTTCCGCAATATTGTAACAATTGTATCAGCCTCCACATTGTACCAATCAGCCGATTAATCGGTAAAACGTTTTTTATCCCTGAATAACCTTAGTTACGAGTAATACAAAGGAGCCTCATTTACCACGTTGGTTTGTTATGCATACACTTTCATTACGCTAAAGGCACGCGCGGGTGACATTTGTCGCGCTGCTCTTTGTCGCCGAAGCCAGAGCCATATTTGCATAGCGCGCGCACATCTTCGAGCGTATTCGTAGGCAGGCAGTCGCACGGGTAACCTCGAAAAAGTGCCACCGGGCATCGGCGAGGTCCCGACCAATCGGATGCGGGGTGCGACGGGTGGCGGAGGGGGGCGGACGGAGAGCCATTTGTGTGCCTGCAAAGGATGCGCTCGCGCTGAAAATGCGTCCAAAATTAGATTCCCCTCGCTCGCTGCTACGCATCATCTTCGGAAGCTTTCCCGAGTGGTCTGCGCCGAACGACCCCTGAGCGCAACGCGTTGAGAGAACGCAAAAAAAAAGACTAAAAATCAAAGGAAGAAAGCCTTTTTCCTCCTAGGAAAGGCTCCGGCTTTCTGTCCGCGTCGTCAGAACTCGGCGCGGAATCTCCCGGCCCGTGGTGCGGGATTCGGAAGCTCGCGAAGGGGGACATTTGTTTTGGCCTCTTTACTCGTTGTTTGCTCGCTGAGTCGAGTAGCCCACGTTGATGGCCCCAACCGAGATGTGTAACTACGTCAATGCATCCGACAGCGCTCCTGCTCGCAGGTCATTGTGTTCGAAGGCCGCGAGTCCCCGAGGACGTTTTTTTCCTTTTTTTTTTATGGTATGAATGCACATTTGCGAGCTGTACATAAATCTTCTTGCCGTCGGTAAATTTAGAAACTGCCGAAATTGGCGCGCATGCGTGAAAAGTAGCTTGTAATTCCGGAAATACGAAATGATATAGGAAAGAAATGTGGCGTGATTGAGTAAAGGCTAAAACATCATGCTCTGGAGTATTTCGGGCTGGCTACTTTGACAGTGTCCGTGGTGGGAATGGAGATGTGGTGCGTCATTCTTAGCGAAGAGTTTCCGGCGCTCATCTCGCTGGCGTTATTCTCCCGACTCTATTGATTCACGTCGGGGACGACGAGACCCCGCTATCTTGAACCAAGAAGCTCATACATGCTAAGCGTCGAACTGCCGAACCACGTCCACAAAAAGCCTGGGAAGCGGAGGGTGTGGTGGGCCCGGATCGCCTTAAATTACGGGGCAGCCCTCTAGTTTGCAACATCGTCCAGTACGATAACGTGGAAATAATCGCCTTCCAGGAGAAAGTTATGAGACCTTTGCAAAAATCGCCTTCTATACGCGCTGCTATCTTAGTCCGCTGGGCTGTGCAACGTCTTCCGAGCGAGCGCTGTTGCTCTACTGTGCGTAAAGTCCCTTGATCCTTCTTTTACAAGTAACGACAACCAATACAAATGACAAAGCACATTCCACTGGAACAAAATGGCGGCATTCAGTTCAAACCATAGAGTTATTACAATAAACGCTAGAGGCTCAGCTGGCGCTAGTGTGCTGTTGCATTTGAAGCAGACAGCAAGCAGTCAGAAATTGACTTCCGGTAATGCATTTCTATGGGAAAAAGCGAGTGCATTTTCTCTCTGCGCTCGATTATAAGAGCAAATATCACGAATAATTTGTACGTACTAGGCACATTGGAACATTTCTCAGTCACGCAGACGAAATAATTGGTCAGTTACAGCATTTTTATTTGAAATTCGTGGCATGAAAAACGGTGTTAAAACCACTTCGTACGTGTATTTATGTGCACTGTCGGACACTGTTAGCGCGAACACGGCGTCGACGCTTTCCAGCATGGGGGATATACGTGCCAAACGAACGAAGGACATGTGGAAAACTAAGAGAGACGGCAAGAACTACGCAGTAACACTGGATAAGTAACTCCTTGTGCACGCAGACGATCAAAATAAATTGAAAGCCACGTAATATAGCCAGATTTGCAATAAATAAGTACTGCTTTATTCTTTCTGCTCATGAATATGTGCGAAGATGCTTGTTCTGGGTTCAAATCATCACCCGCACGCTCCAAATCTTTGCAAATAGGGGGAGCCAGAGAGCTAGGTGCCCGATAAAAACTGCCCGACATAGGAAATAATAAAAAGACACACCTTTCGTAGCTCACGTGCTTTATTTTTTGCGTTCGAATGTTTCTTTAACCGATCGTAAAGATGCACGACGGAGTCATTTTCATCCAATGACAGGACGGGCATATTAGCAATATATAAGCACCACCGAAATGCTAGCAAACCTTGAACACACTCTACATTCCTTTCGATCGTTAGTTTGCTTAGAATCGTCGCTCGTTTTCACATACCTTCCTTGAAACAGAGGTTTGGGCCTGAAATAGAGCGAAGTTTAACATCGTTCAGTGGTAAAGAAAAATGCTGTAACTAAAGCAATTACACTTTCACAATACCAATAAAGGTACATACTATCCGGTACAACCGAAATGACAAAAGTTATTCATGTTATTTTCCGGCGAAGAGACAAAATTCACGCGCGTTTTCCCATAGGAATACACAGGGAGGCTGGAAATGTAGACTGCATGCTGTCTGCTTCAATTTGCAACCGGAAGTCCCGTAGACACTAGCGCCAGCTGAGCCTCTAGCGTCTATTGCAATAACTCTATGGTTCAAACCTCTGCTGTGCGCCGCCATTCGCTTCCCAAAACCTGCACCGTCACACAATCGCCGCTTTAAAGAATATCGCTACTTGTAAGAAGCTCTTATCTAGGCACTTTAGCTGTGCGGTATACCAGACACTGCGCATGCGTTTACTGCTCAGTGAGTCAGCATTTTTCACTCAGGTGATAAGCGATGCAAAGGTCTGTAGACAGTCGCGCCCTTCGTTTCTTACGACATTCATTTGTCGAGGCAAGAAACGAGAATCGATTGCTTGTCATCGCAATGTTTACCGGCGAGATATATGATTGGACGAGTTGCAATATCAAGCTATTTCATCCAGGCGTCTGAGCCTCACATTTTTTTCTTTATGTATATGGCGTACCATCCGTTACAACAACAATAACAATAATAAAATAGTAACAGAGTTGCCTGTTTGCAGCATGCATAATTTCAAATAATCGTCCCCGAAGGGATCTAAGCCGCGAGACGTGCGAATGCATTGAACGAAGAGTTGCCTTCGAGACGAATGTGATGAAGTTGGGTGCTTCGTATTGTTTATTGTTATTATTTTTTGGGGGTTTGTTTTCCGAAGCTCAGCTTTCGCGCCCTTCTCCCAAAGGGCCAAACATCAGGTCTTCCCTGAGGCTCCTTTGTTCGTCGGGTTTGCTTAGGCGGGAATCAAGCTCCGCCGGCTATTTACAATATCGATTGTACGCCTCCTCCTCTGCGGCTGTATACTTCGCATTATCGCGCATGTCCTCGGCGCGCAATTGCAAAGCGGCAGAATAACATGTGACGTCAGCGGCTGTACGGCGAGCAAGTGTTCCAAAATGCGTCTTTGGCGCATCGGCACGTGAGTAGGAGCACGCCAGAGGGCAACGCAGATAGCGCGCAGGGAACGCGCGATGGAGAGACGGTTAAGCGCGCGCTGCGATTGGTCGAGGTCGAGCGGGTAAACAAAAGCACGTGGGCGCGTTTGGGGGTAAACAAGTGCACTAGGTGCGCAAAGGAGCAGACCAACTTGCACGCTGTATGCCCTCAGTTTGTTATCTAAGAAAAGACCATGGGCGCACAAAGCGAAACACGTTGTTGTTCTGTTCGGGGAATGCCGCCGACTGTCAACGATCAGTTGTCGACGAGCGCGTTTCTGGGCACGCTCTAACAAAAAGGTACGAGAGTTCACTTTCCCGCAGAACACGAGGCAATGAATCACGGCGAACAATGGCAGGATCCCAGCTAATAACGAAGCTCGTAACACAATTAAAAACAAAACATCGATGTGTGTAGGCATGACGCTTCACTCGCTCATTGTCCCTACGCACATCGCATTTTTTTCAGACATAATCGGACATAATTTTATACATAATTAAAAAAAAGTCACAAAGTACATTTTCTTTTATACATAATGGTTACGACTCAAGCTACGCATTTTGTTGAGATATTTTTTTTTGCCGTGGTTGGCTGTCTTGGTATTCTGCAGGAAGAAAACTCACAGACTTTTTTTGGCAAGACAAACGGTCGATGTTGGCGACTTCATCGAAAAATGAAGTGATGTCTAGAAACGAGAAAGGGATTTCCTAAATCACAACATAACATACTCAAATCTCCCAGAATAAAGAAAAAAGAAAAAAAGTACACCAATTTGTTTAATTTTTTATTGTTTTAGACAAAAACGTACCATTCTATTGGAGGGTCACTTGCTCAAACCTAGAACAAGCACTAATCTGTGCTGTATGTTTTCGTCTTATGCAAAGCACCCCAATCCTAACCACCTGGTTTGCGTAAAGCATCTAAGGCTAAGATGTAAGATTTGCAAGAAACAGGCTTAGCCGAGCACTCAGTCGTAGAAAACTAGCATGTTTGTCGGTGTATGTGTGTGTGTGTTCATACATATAATTATTGGTCTATTGAGTCGTACGAGCTAACACTGAAAAAAAAATGTGGTGATAACCCAATTGCGTCTTACTGACTAATTACGACACGCAGGGCCAAGAAAGCGATGTATACGGACCCCTGAGTCAGTGGCAAAGTAAAGTGAATCTCCCCGCACTTGTAACCGATGCTGAGGTGGAAGGGTTGGAAGGGACCGTTCAGGGCTTCAAGCTTTTCTCGTATAATCTTCTTTTTTTTATTTTTAAAGAAACCGATATTTTTGGTGCATTTAAAGTCAAAGTACAGTTCAAAATTTAGCGTTTTTGTTTTCCGGCGCATAATCCGAGATTAGTAGTAAGGCAAATTTCCCATCTTTAGGCACCATGCTTTGACTCGTTCCCGAAATCTGAAGCTTTTCCCCTCGAATTGTATAATGAGAATCTTGATCTAGCTGATAATTACACTCCATAAAAAATGTTTACATGTCCAACGTAGTTCCGGAGCGAAGGTTCTTTCGGCTGCACTTCCTACGCACCCTACAATGCAACCTTCAAAACAAAACCTTACTTTATTTTTGTATGGCTATTTAGACAAGTTTCCCGTCCCCCGTTCCTCTATGGACGCCAGCACCGTCGACGCTAAAACAAGCCAAGTGAAGCAGATACCACCCGCACCCAGAGAATGAGCAAGGAGTGCGCGAAGAAAACGGGGCAGCCCCTTTTCGCCAAAATTGCATTCGCCAGGAGGCGGCGGCGCTTATGGGCTGTTTGCCGGCGTCAGGTCCAGGTATGCGTCCTGCCGTTGGCCTTCGCCATTCCCCGCGGTGGCAGCGCAATCTCGATCGGCGCTGCTCTTCGGGGCTGCAGTTTTGGGCCGTCGGTTAACGGTCGCGTCAACGACGTACTTTCTGAAGGCCGCCGCCAGAAAGGAAGCAGGAAAACGGCGCCCGGTACACGAAATTCTTGCTTTTATAGGATCCAAATTTAACGAGTTTATTGCAATCTGCAAACCCACATAAAGCATACCGCAATTGCGAGAAAGCAGCCAAGGTCTATATAATCGACTGTCTATGGAACGCGGTTTTTTTTTTATCCGGCACATTGGCAGGGCGGTGTAGTTCGCGTCTACAAACACGTGTTTTCCGATGCTCGCTGAAGAGCTTCCCGCTTTTACCGCCAGGCGTTGTAAGAGGTTGTCCAACAGCGCACAGTGATCGCGAGGAGGTTGTGAGACAGAGTCCTCTTCCACGTGAGATTGGTTCCGTTGGCTTAGCTGAAGCTGCAGATGATTCTCTGTTATGTCAATTATGAAATCCGAACTTGTGCCTAGGCATTGAGCTAATATTTATCGAAATAGCAATATTGCCGGTTGACGGGAAGCGGCTACGCTAATGCTTCATCTAAGTTTTTTTTTATATGTATGAACATTTAGCGAATTATCTAGTTAATTGTGAAACAAGCCTGGTAATAAGCGTTTTCGTCCAAATATAACTGCTCCGTCTGTACTTTCTTCCCGAGACCAGGTTGTCAGTTGAGAAATGTAAAGCCATATTTTACATGAAGCAAAATACTAAGACGTTAACTGAGGGTGCAATTAAAACTCATTAGCTTTAAGATCGAAATAACGTGCATGCATTTACCACGTTATATTTGGCTGAACGCTTTTCTTTAGCCTTTTAAGAAAACATAGGCTGAAATTTGTTTTTACTTCGCGTTTTTACATGGGAAAATATTAATTTATGAAAAAAACTGATCTTTATTTGGCAAGAAAAGAGTGTTATAGCACAGTTCTGCAAACCCGAAACGATATGTACTATATATTGTGTTTCTTTTTATTCTGTGTAATGTATTTTGCCGAAAACTAGGAGTTCAACTATTATTGCCTTTGAATCGGTCAATCTGGAAGGTAATTTTCAAGGCTTTGCCGAATGGTCACTGAACTCTTACTCACCCACAAAAATGTGATTAGTGCAGTATTTGATTTTACATTTTTACATGTGACCCAGGTCATTACATCGACCCAAGGACTGGCGATGACCTTTCGTAGAAATGAACGCTATTACGCTGGCTACCTATAAAGGTATTTCTAAGAACAACTTCGTAAGCTAGAACTGCAGAAAACGTGGCCCACGAAATCTTCAGTCTGAAGAAATCCTATATTGGCGGGGCTAACATGTTGCCTCCGGTTCACTAAGCGTAACTCGAAAACCCTTCAGTCACTTTCGATTGGATTGTTTTGTCGGAATGCTGAAATCTCAACTCCATCCTTTGTTTGATGGAACTGGTCGGCCGTCCGCTAAGACAATTGTTTCCGACAGGCCTATTTGCCGAGATCACGTCAAGGTTTCCAAAGCTAACGCCTCTTTTTGGCTGTGTCACGTTTTTTTGTTTCGTATTTTTTTTTACGGGCATTTTTGGTTTTACCTTTAAGTGCTCCAGGTGCGACACATAGAAAGTGGTGCGAGAGAGAATTCGCCAGCTGCCTCGAAAACGACGTCTTCCACCTCCCCCGCCGATGCTTTAAACCTATTTGACCGGTGCCCTGATGGATCTGCGGGCAATTTGTCAGGGGTCGTTCGGGTGGTCCGCTGTTTTCGCACATTATGTAGACGTTAATTCTCGCTGATAAAAACACTGGCTAGGGTCGCATGCTGCCGCGCTATTAACATATTTCAGCTGTGTGTGCGTGTGCGTCTATCCATCCATCCAACCATGAGCAGCGCGTTGTCAAGTCTAGCCAAGCTCGGGCATCACAAGGGGTGCGAAGGTGGTGAAACGAGCCGGGCACCCGACGGCGCCAGTCAGCGCGGACCTGGCTTCTATCGGCGCACACCCGTCGATGTTGTCATGGGGACGCGCTAGCCGCAAGACCAAAACGAAGAACCGATTTCGTCACCGTAGCCGAAACTCATCATTGGCCGGTATCGCCCGCAAAGGCAACCTCCGTCCCCTCGCTCTCCTCCCTTACCTTCTTCATTACCCTGGTCGGTCGTATACGCTATCTTTGATAGGGGCGTAAGCAAATGAGATCAGGAATTCATTATGCCACCGAGTGGGCTGCTTCGAAGCCGTTCTGAGGTTCCATCGTTGCGTTGCCAGCAGTGATGGAATGATCGAACCTAAAACTTTGATGCGTCTGCACGTATTACACCGGGCGGCCAGACTGGTCTCCTGGGGTTTAGGGATTTCGCCGGATAGTCCTGCAGCAGAGAAAAAAAAAGAAGAATAAGAAAACAGTGTACTTAGATAGATAAACTCGGAGTGTGGCAATGATTGCTTCACATAAGAGTTAAATTATGTTCAAGATATACCACTAATGTGGGGGGAAAAAAATCGTAGTTTACTTAATGTAGCGTTTCCGTTTTTTTGTTTTTGTTTTAATGAGAAGCAGCAGGTGAAATAAGTACGTCATCTTATTTAATATGAGTTTCGAGATGAGATGTAGCTCACGAAACGTCATTAAAGCTCGCTGATGTTTATGCGCATAATTTAATTTAAGCGCTTATTGGCAGTGTACTTTAATGGTTCGTGGAGCTGCACGAACACTACTGTTCATTTCAGACTCGCTAGGCGTTTTATATGGGTTCTATAAACGAAGATAACGAAGCGGAAAGTGATTTAGGCATGTTTGTGTCAGATTTCCCCGAGTTTTTACGTTTTTACGTTACCGCGCATAACTGTATTTTGAATCAAAGTTGCCAATTAGTGTATAGTAGGTACACAGACATTACTGTGTATTCTGACCAAGTAAAACGGAACAACGTAAATGAGAATGAAATCAGGTTCCGGACAAACGAAGCCGAGAAACGGCGCCGAGAGCGGCACCAAGGGCATGTCGTCGGGAGGAGAAGCGCGACTCAAGCTTGCAACGATTCTCTTCGTCGCAATCCGAGATTGACGAATAGCCGCGGCATCTCAGGTCACGGTTGAAGGGATTCAGAGACGCCTGGCAGCCGCGCACGGGATGCCACTCGGGGCGCGCGACTGTAAAGCGCTCGATGGGAATTCTCCGCGCTTCATTCGAAACAAGACAGGAGCGCGCCTGCAGGTTCCACGTTTCAGCGAGAAAGAGATCGTTTTCTCCACTCAAGCGGTGGGCGGGGGAAGACTGGGCAACCCTCAAACAGAACGAGGACTGAGGCAGGAGTAATAGCGGACTCAAATGAGACCTGACCTACATGCTTACCGTGAACTACTGTCCCGAGCGAGGCCATGCGACACAAAGAAAAGTCAGGTGTTTTTGTTTGTTTTGTTTTTTGTCCACTCGTGCGTGCTCCCTTCTCCCACTTCGGGCACTTTGAATTGGAGGGGAGATCCCGGGGATTTCTCCGAGTTGCCCGAAGTACGCTCCAAGCGGAGCCGCTCCGCTTCGAGCGCCTTGACCGAGATTCGCGTCGTAGGGACCGTGATAGCGGGACTCATTGTTGGGCGCAAGCAACCAGGCTCGTCGCGCCCTCGGGTATCGCCGGTCGGGCGGTTATTCGGAGAGGAAGCCCGCACCGCAAGAGCACCCGAGCTTTCTCGACGGCAGAAGGTCGTTTGTTCCAACTCGGCAAACTCGAGCAAGAATCGGCGAATACGAAACTGAAAACGTTCGTGCATGTAATGTTTCCGGGGGCACGTTTAGCGAACTCTGCTGCCATCGTGAGCCGGGTGCACGACTTTGTGACGCGACGCTGACCGCCAACACACGAACATCCGCACAAAAATACGGAGATTGTCGAAGCTGGTAAGCAAAACCTGATAAGGATCCTCCAGGTAAGTGTCAGCCGATGTTTCGCTAAGAGGCTTAGTTTCTTCGCAGCTGAAGCAGAAGCGAGTGTCTCGGTGAAACGTCTGCTGCCACTCTTGACGGCCGAATCCAGAAACGCTAGTTGACTCGATACTCGACTCAAACTCTACTTGAGGCACGGTTCTGCGCTTCATAGTTTGAACTCGACTCGAAACTCAACTAGTCTGAGGAAATACTTAAAAACGTTTCTACAAAATCTCAATGTAGCTTCCGAGCTACCTCGAGATTTTCCTCGAGGTTTGAGGTGGTTTCTGGGTGTCATGGCGGCCGACACATCGTTCACGGAGTTTGTGGATTTTGTACTCAGAACCGACAAACTCCAGCACCACAGCGAAGCTTCCAGTGTCACGGCGTCTTTTCGGGAACCGGCTGAACCCGATGGAGGTGTTCAACGACTGCGAATTTCTCGCCTGCTTCTGCTTTACGAAAGCGACGGTGGCCAGCGTCCTGATGTCCCTGTCGCTGGAGGAGTGCGAGGACCGGCAGTCGTGGTCTGCGGGTCCCTCCAATACTCCAGCTGTTGATTGAGCTGCAGTTCTACGGCACTGGGAAATTCAGGCGCATGGTAACCGGCGACCTGGTAAATGTGTCGCAAACCACATTGTGCCGGGTCGTTGGGCGAGTGTGGCGGCTCATCGCTAGCACTGGTCAGCACGTCGTGCCACCGTCTTGTCAAATTTCTGGGGAGCGCGGCGGACTTGGATCTTGTGATGGGAGATTTTCATTAACTCAAATTATGCAGTAAAAGTTCTTGTTTGAGACTGCATGAGCGAAACGTGTCAAAGAGGTGAATTCGCCATTACTAAAGGCCCATCCACGCTGTAGCATTTGACCGCTTGACTACCTCAGGCGAGAGTGACAGCCGTACTGGTCATGCGTCAATGAACGTATTTTCGATGAAGGTTATGAGGGCTTTTGTTGAGTTACGATCGCGAGACACTGGGACATCGGGCATGGCAACCGATTGAAGGAGTGGTTCTGCAGGCGACATAGGAAGCAAGGATGTCCTGGTGACCCGCGGTCATTTAAACACGCAATATTAAGTAGTCGAAAGCTACTCTGTGCAGGCTTATTTTTTGTCTGGCTGTCTTTCTTCGTGAAGCAATGAAAACAAGCTAGGGAATTTAAATAGGTTCATCACCAGCAGCTGTACTACGGATATGGATAGGCTTTCCAGCCACACGTACAGAGTACCGAAATTAAATTTCAAGCTCGCACTTAAATGAGCATGTTGAATACGTAGGATCCACAGGCACTGGCACATTAATTCTGCTCTTAGTGCCAGATGACTGGTTTCACGCAGGGACTCAAACCGTAACCGTCACCGAAGCTGAAAACCGTTTAGGACCGAAATTTATTCAGTTAGCGTTACCGAACCGAAACCGGTATTTGAAATTTATAAAAACCGTCACCTTAAATTACTTACCGGTAACCGATATCAACTGATATTAATCTAAAAATAAAAATATTAGTCTTTTTTTTCAAGACTGACCTTGAGGAGGGATCTTGCAATATCGTGTTCATTTGACAGAGTTACAGTCAGCCAGTAGTGCATCTAGTAATAGATTTCCGTTGAATCTAAATTTAGGATTAAGAATACTTACTTGGAATCAGTGGTCGAGCTTATAATCAAGTCTATATTTCTAAAGCTGCCGCACTCCTACAATCGCTACATGCAGTCAGTACGTGTCGCCATGAGGGTATTAACTAATAAGTTAGAATTCTGAGATGTCCATCCTAGACATAGTAACCCTGGAACGAGGGTACAAGAGAAGGACGGACAGACACGAAACTCCGAAACTTTAACCAGCTCGCCTGCCCACTTGCTTTATGTCCATCCAATTTGTTTTTTTTTCGAAACCTTTGATGTTCTTGATTGGAAGTAGCCAGTATGAAGAAACAAGGTAAATTGAACATCATGCAGAAGTTTGCGGAAAAGAAAACCTGGTATTAATTTCGTCTGAAACGTGTCGCGAGTGACAATTTTTGTAATAACACAGAAAGAAAAAACAATGTCAGAGATTTTACATTAACGTATTGTATAAAGTCAAGGACACATATATATATATATATATATATATATATATATATATATATATATATATATATATATATATATATATATATATATATATATATATATATATATATACATATACATATACAGGGTGTTTTTTTTAAGCTTAACAGATTTTTTTTAAAAAGACAATGAAAGCTAGATTAATGCGGTCTGCGCAGGTGAGTTATACGGCCAGGGGGACATAATATAGGAGGCTAATCGTAACGATCAGTCGGCTAATTAGTTAAAATTCGTTAATGAACTTTTTAATGAATGAAAATAGACATATAGTTCCATTTAGAAACTTGCTCAGCGTCATCGAAAACCACTAAATCAGTACTTTTGAGAAAGACTTTGAGCGCGTGAGAAGCGTAGTAGTGCACTAAAGTTAGCACTCGTGGAGCACGTACAAAGCTAGCGGTTGCGATAAGGCGCCTGAGCAATTTTTCCGTCTCTTATCTAGCCCCAGCCTTGTACCTGCTCAACGAGCGGTAACTTTAGTGCACTACTACGCTTCTCACGCGTTCAAAGTCTTTCTGAAAATTACTGATTTAGTGGTTTTCGATGACGCTGAGCAAGTTTCTAATTAGAACTATATGTCTATTTTCATTAATTAAAGAGTTAATTAACGAATTTTAACTAATTAGCCGACTGATCGTTACGATTAGTCCCCTATACTATGTCCCCCTGGCCTTATAACTCACCTGCGCAGACCGCATTAACCTAGCTTTCATGGTTTGTTTTTAAAAATTCTGTTAAGCTTTAAAAAAAAAACACCTATATATATATATATATATGTATTATCAGATGCACTGTCAGTCTTCACTTATTCCCGACATATATGTATGTAAATGTATATATATATACATATACATATATATTTATATGTATATATATATATATATATATATATATATGTGTGTGTGTGTGTGTGTGTGTGTGTGTGACTGATATTAACAGGAAACGGTAGCAGTAGCCGTAAACGTAACCGAAACGTTATATTTTTCGGTTTGAGTCCCTGGTTTCACGCCAACACAAGCACATAAAAACGTGAGCCTTCGTCAAGTGGGCACCAGTATACTGCTATCTTTTATGTTACGGTTGCATTTCGGAGGATGCCAGAGATGAGAACTGGGCTAGTTTTCAAGGTACACAGTTAAAACAACTCTTTTGCCCATTGTTGACAGAATGAAGAGCGTTCGTGCTTGTATCAACGTAAAAAACAACTAAAACTTTCACGCTGGCTACAGAAAAGCTTGAAATCCACCAATTCAGTGCGTGTTAGGCATATTCTTTTAAAGATAACGAACACATTATTCATATTTTGCACCAAAATTATGCTTCGGACGAAACATTTTGGCATAATTTTATATCCAGACGTCCCCGGGAACAGTGGAGTGCGAAATCTCGACGAATTTCTCCGTGGAGGAATCGTCTTGAAGCTCCTGTGAAAACAAATGCCTCTTGAGTCAAGGTGTACATTTTTCCTCCACTCCACTGAGAAGAGTTGGAGTTGGAGTCGAGTAGCATTTAAGAATACAGCCGTGGTAGCTTTTCTAATGCCTCGTTGACAAGAACAGGTACCACTGAAGTGTGTCTTGTGTACCGACATGACATGTTCTTGTACAACAGAGCCTTTGTTCGGTGGGACTAGGCCCCGAGGAGAACGTGGAACGATGACCACTGCGATTCACGGACCAGGTCTGGTATACAATTAGGCCCATTGAGTGTTTCGGCCAGGAAATACCTTTTCCGCCGGAACACCGAGCACAAAGCCCAACCTAATTAGTGTCCCAGCGAATCATCGCATCTTCCGGTTGAAGGAATTGACCCTGGTCATTTCCTAAACTCCTTGCACGAAGCGGAAAGATTTAATTTAGGGTGGAGATGTGTCGTCACTTCCGGATTCTTTTTATTTATTTTTTCTGCGTTGGTTTACGTGAATTAGGTGCCCGAAGCTTCACGTCAGTTTTGCATTGTAATTCTTTCGTGTTTTAATTTTTTTCTTTTTTTTTTTTAGTTTCGCCGTTTACGCGCTCTGAAAAAAATATTCCCGCGTGTCTATTTTCCCGCGGTATGTTCGCAGTGTGGGCTGCGGGAAATCAGACACACGGGCACTTTTGAGAACGAGCGTCCGAGACGCCCTCCTCTCTTGACGACACGCATGCGGGAAGCGTGTTCGTGCCACGGGTTGCGCGGACCGCTACTCAGTAGGCCCGCGCTGTGATCGACGATGAGCGTTTCGTTTCTTGCGTCGAATCCTGCGAGGGAACCGCCAAACGCGTGTTCCGCGACCTTTTCGAACTCTATACGTGGTCGGAACCATCGTCGATTCTCGGTCAATACGCAGCTATAAATACACGCGGAGCTCGAAGAGATCGCAGGCTGCACGTGCAGCGGTTCTTCTATTTCGGACGAACCGGTCACCCCTGAAAGTCCCGAATTAGAGCCGCGCTGGCGTAAAGTCGGGTGCGGTACTATATTTAATACGGCCCATGTATCCGCGGCCGTCTTGAGTTCGTCTGCCGGTAAGCGCGTATGTTTACAAAGGGCCGGCGCACAAACAGACGAACACGGAGAGAAGCCACTGGCTCCGTACGCCGACTTATAAAAATTTACGGCCTTGCACAAGTTGGAACGGCCAGAATCGCTTATTTTCGCGGGAAAACGCATCGGCCCTTATTTTTGGGCACTCACGTACCTACGCTGGCGGGGTTGCGCTGCACAAAGGGCTGTATAGCGAGAACTCGTCGATGCGCAGCTTGGAGGCTGCAAATAGCCTCTCGGTCGGCGGGCCTACGGCTGCCGACATTGAACGCGCCCGTGGTGAGCCCTCGATCTCGCCGTGCTTTCAAACGAGAAATAGCGGGCCAACGAGCGCCTGCCTGATATAGTGTATGCTGTGCGTCAACTCAAGATTTCTTGTGCGGCGCTCGCGAAATAACGTAAAACGGCAACATTCGGATCATCGATCGGCTGCTTTCGTATGATCAAACGTTAAAAAAATGTTTTACTTTCTCGGTTATTAAATGGGTCACTTTCTCGGTTATTAAAGACAGCGGTCGCTGTTTCGATTTGGACGAGTAATACAGCACGTTGCTTTTATTACCAGTATACGGGTCGTACATTTCGTCCCTTTGCTTCTCGGTAACGTGCCCAACACGCCAGCGCTTGCCTGCTGCCACTATGGCGAGATTATTAATGCCGCCCCCATTTCCGCTCATGAATGCGCAATGAGAGCGGCTCGCCCGGTATTGATCTTCGATCGTTCACTCGCTCGGGTGGTTACTGATTTCCGATCATTTTGTTTGCTTGTTTCCTTCCAGACGAGGACAACGAGAAGGCGGTGATGGTCGTCCTCAACGGGGAAGAGTCCGAACTGGTCTTTATCGAACACGCGCACCAAGAGGAACAGGTGGGTGCGTCTTCCAACTCGAGATTTCCGTGTGCCGCCGCAGGACCCCGCGGCACTCGGCGCCGAGAGCGCGTCTCCTTTGTCGTGTCTTTACATTTCTTCCGCCCATGCACGTGCTCTCTTTCGCCAAGATGCCAATACCCGTCAGTTTACGGCACAATCCAGGGGCGTTACCTGTGATAAGATTTGTTCCAATTTTTTCAATTCGATCCCATCTCCTCCTAAAACGTTGTTTGCGTCTGATACTAGGTGCGCTCTCTTTATATGGTGAAGAAATAACGTCTAGTGTGCGTTGCCTTAGATCGATTGTTACGATGGTGGTTGTTCTAGGAGCCTAAAAGTTAATTCTAAAACTAACACACACACAAAAAAAAACGGGCAAAGAAACAACAAAAAAAATTGAATGTTGAGAAACAAGGTCTTGTTTGTTGACCTCTTATCTTTAGTTTCAAGTGCGAAAGATGTCATAAGCGTATCAACACCTGCTTGCTTGCACTGAGGACTGTTCTGGCACTCTTGTCTTTCCATGATTATTCCCGTTCAAACTCGGTGTCACTGCTTATTTCAACATTCTGAAGGGGTGACACCTTTGGATAAATCACTGGTGCGTATGTCAGAAAAAGGTTTTTGAATTTCACACCACGAAAAATGGCTCTCGCCGATTTCTTTGTCGGAAAGAAGTCTATTTTTGCAGATAAAAAAGAAAAAAAAAAAAAGCTTTAAACATTTTCCATTTTTGTTGCGTCATAACTTTGTGTTAAAAAAAATCGAAGTATAAAGCATCAGAACATTTGTTTTTCTATTTTTACCTCAATCCTTCATCCTAAATGTATACTTTCGAAAGCAATCTTTCGGTAAGAGGATGAAAACGATAAACCACGAAGAATAGCGTCAAATCTTTTTTTTTCGACTTTTCGTGTCTGTTGTTTCTCGCTTTTTCGTGAGCTCGCGTCAGATAAGCTTTCCGCTTTTGCATTTGAAAAGAAAGAAAAGAAAATAAACGCTCGTGTTTATATTACCGAGAAGCCTTTGTTTTCCTTTAACTTGTTCCGTTTGTTACGAAAGTATCACATACGAATTGCGAAATTCAACACCACAGACGCGACTGACAGAAATGCGTACCAGTGTGATGTTTAAGGGGCGGTTTAAAATTGCAAAAAAAGGTAGCGTGTAGAAACAACCGGACTCTTATTGTCGGCCAAGAGTGCAGTTTCCCGAAAATGTGCGTGTGTACACAGACAGCGGGTAAGGGCTGGAGAGGGTTTACACCTTTCCATAGAGGGCATGCCGGTTCGGCTTTTAAACCTTCGGTACTTTGGTCGCCTCTACTTTGAATATTGACACTTTTGAGTGCACTTTTACCATTGGTGCTTGGAAGCCGCGCACCGAAGCTTGAAGGAGCCGGAATTGCGTCGAGAATTCCCTGCCTCGAAATATTATTCAGGGCTAGTTCAGCTTTTAAGTCTCCCTTTAGAACGCCTCAGGTATTGCTTTCTCGGTTCAGTCTGTTCAAATGTAATATTTTCGACGTAGCACTTTTTATTTTTCCACCTGAAAGAAGTCGAGTTAGAATATGGAGCCGTAGAAAATTTTTCAATAACCACGGAATATTTTTGCTTAGATGTGCTGTTGAAGACATGGTTTTAAATGGGCAGCAATATGCTTTTCCCAATGTTTTCCAGTTTGAGCTTAAAAAAAAAGAAGTGAAGCAACAGGAAGAACTATTCTCAGTTCTTGATGTAACCTAGTGTTGATTGCCGTTCTTATTTTTTCTTTTAGTGCGAGGTTTTGTAAGTAATGAATTACCTGACATTGGTATCATTAATAAAGTGATATAAAAGTTCAAGGTTACCATGACATCCGGGGCAATAAACATCAGGAGGGGGCTCGACGAATGACGTCATTCCCGGCGTCCTCTGCGACCTTGTCATTCGTCGAGCATCCTCCGTGGATTCCAGTAAAAGGCCCTCCAAGTGCTCAATAAAAAAAAACGCATTGTATATATATATTTTTTTAGAATGTTAGACGTGTTTTTACAAATCTCGTTGAACTTGCTCCCACAATGGGTCAAAAACTCAAACGAGATTTTCAAAGTCGTTTTTCCAAGCAGAGAGCACAATAAGCCTTTCTTGGTGAAACGATGCGAATAAACAGTCAGCGGTAACTAGGCAACAACCAAACAGTCACCCGCAAGTATCGAAATCAAATTAGTATAAACTGGCGGAAATAATCACACCAGCTTTTTGCTTCTGCTGCCAAAGCATATGAGCGCTGTTCTCTGTTTTTACTTTTTTCTTCTTTTTCCGAAACACGTGGCGGTCGCATTAAACATTAAAAATAACGACGAACTAAGCGGATTTTAGACACACAGCTCCAGATCTTGAACCTCAAAGTAAAGCAAAAGCAGCCCATCTGTAGAAGCTTTTTTTTTTCCGCGTGTTTTTTGTGATTTGATTTGTTTGAACTCTTTCTTAGGCCGAGTTCCGAGAAAGTAAATTTTTAATTAGTTTACAAAAGACTGAGGTTCTTTACCAACAATGTATCTGCACAAGAGTCACCTTTATCAATTCTTTCTAGCAGCTGCGTAAACTAAAACGTGCCGTGTCTAACACCTGCCTATGTTGAATATTTTTTCTTTCATATAAGTGTAAGATACACTAGACCCGGCCTTATTTGCCAGTTATAGGCGAGGCAAAAGACAGCAATAAAACAAAACAGTTCAACCTGGCGGCCGTGAGAAAAGCACGGTCCATAGACCTTTTTGGCGCATTCGAGCGAAAGATACGGAGTCACTGAGCTGTGGACCCAGCGTCTGATGCAAAGCGCATGCTCAGAAGGCATCCCACAGCAAACAAAGATGGCAGCCCGCTGAATGCAACTTTTGGAAATGGTCGGTGATAGCAAAGTCCAATGCAGCGCCGTGATGTTGCAGTTTCGGCGTTGCTTGATTGGGTCCATCGGGTCGTCGGCTGCACTTGGTCTTAGAGTGAAACGGAGCATGCGCCCAGAGAAGAGAGGGGACGTCCGAACGACGAGCTCCGTTTCCAAGGATTAGTGGGTATACATAAAGCTATACGCTCCGTTTCACTTTAAGCGCAAGCGAGGCAGAAAAGTGGCGCCATTCATTGTTGTAGAAATGCTCGAGGCACATGCCGCGCGCCACTTCTGGGAAATTCATGGCGTCTGAAATGTAGCTCAGTGCTGCGCTGTGCCGCCATGGACTTCCCAAGGGCTGCACGTTGCTCGTGCCTCGTGCATCGACGAACCTTGCGCTACTTTTGAAACATGAAGGGGCTTTACGAGGCCGAAGCTACAAGCGCTACCATGTGGCCCTGAACAGTGCTTCCACTGTACGAGCTCGCGTGCTTGGCAGGGACGCTGAAAGCCCGGAGCTCGCTCTTGTATGCTCCGTTTCCCCTTTAAGCTGAGACTGCAGCCAATGCCACGAGCACGAGACCTTGAGATCGCTGCTTTGAAGCTTTCTTCCGCAGAACGAGCACTCGCGCAAGGAGTGCGTGTCTCATAGCCAGGAGCGCGGTCTATTGACGACAAGAGCGATCGAAAGCATCGCTGTGTTTGGCCCACCACAATTGGCCGAATGCTGACTATGACGTAAGCAAAGGATATCAAATCGACGCAAATAAGAGAAATGTAAGGATTTCAATTTTGACGGTGCGGGCAGTGTTATTTTGAGAGCGCTATGATTTCAGGCTTTCATCATGCTCATTACAAACACCATTGAACTTGTTCTTCACAAGGTAATGACGTCACGAAAGGTAACCAAACGAAAGCGCCACCGAAACATCTCGCCGCTAATAGCTTGCACTCGTAGCTTTGGCAGCAGTCTCAGCTGAAGAACGAACGGAGTATAGTTTCTGCCAGGCAATCTCACTTAAAGTGAAACGGCTGTATAGCTGCCTCTTAGGTTGGTTCACACACTGGCGTCGAGTCGGACCGAGAGCGACTGCAAGGGCTTGCGACGTACGGGTTACTATGGCAACACCTGCGTCGGCTCCAACAAAACGGGGTATAAACCGCATTTTGTTCGAGCCGTCGCAGCTGTTGCCATAGCAACCCCTAAGTCACAAGCCGTTGCAGTCGCTCTTGGTTGGACTCGACGCCAGTGTGAATCGCCTTTGTCTCCAATGCACTCGTCGAACGCGTTCGGATGCGATAGCCAAACGCCTGACGCTCGCGTAGCGTGTTCTAACGCGTTTGACGAGTGCAGTGGAGACAAAGGCCTTTAGGTCTACCCCAAAGTCATTCCGATCAGAACTCGGCGTTTTGACGACAACGCGCTCTCTCGTCTCCTCCTTGCTCTCTCCCAGTTTCTGGGCGCATAGCGGGGCGCCGGGGCGTCGTCTTCGTCGCGGGGGTGACAAAAAACGCCCCACAAACACTCCCTGTCGCGCTCTTTCCTCCGCGTGCAGCTGCAGACGAGGACTCCGCTGCCCGGCCTCAAGAGCCCTCCTCCGGTCTTCAACCCGGTGGCGGCGTACAATCCAGACGCCTACCTGGTGGTGTACAACGTGTGCAATCGCGGCAGCCTGAAGACGGCCAAGGAGTACCTGTCTCTGATCCGTCGGTGGGACAACGTGGACCACAAGGCCGTCATCCTGGTGGGCAACAAGACGGACCTGGTCCGCCTGCGCACTGTGGCCACCGACGGTGAGGCGATAGGCTACGGGCACCTCGCACGAAGGAAAACGCGCAGGCGCGGACGTGAAGAGAGAGCTGCGGCACAGTCTGCGTCGTTATGATCGCTCGCGAGTGCTTAGGACGAGAAGGATGCTATACGGCAACTGGGGTCCGCGCAACGTGTCCAATTGGAACGCAGGGAATCGTAACGCAGTCGGTCCCATTCAGATGCGAATATCGGAACCAGCCTCAAGACATGGTCACGCTGCTAATGCATCATACAAAACACAGTCTGCAGCTACTGTCTGAGCCAACGAAATCAAAATCAGTTGACAAGCTTTTTAGAACGCGCCTTTTCGTGGCGCTCAGCAGCGCTCGATACCGCTGGCGCAGAGATGCACTCCGATAGGAAAGGAAAACCTAGAAACGCGTTCAAATTGAGCATTTTTCTCAACGTCGTGAGGACACGCAGCACGGTGAACGCAGCCACGCGATCGACCAGATAAAGTCCCGCTGGCGCGCGCCCGAGTAGCCCCTCAGCCGACAGCGCCTCCGCCGTCAAAACAGCCCAACTGAAAAAAAAAAAAAAGAAATAGGAAAGAGTCAAGCCAAAAAAAGTGTACCGTTCCCATGACGCCCGGTCCCGCGCTTTTTCCGCTTGGAGCATCTTCTTTGACCATGGACGGATGCTGGCTTGAACACCGCTCCAGAGATCTCTCCGCTTCAACGCATTCATAAAACTCTTATTGCCCTATTGAGGCACGAAACTAGGGTCAATGACGAAGTAGTGTTTAGGCAACACGTGTAGCGCTGGTGCCAAGTCCTGCATGAAGTGGCGCATCCAAAAAAGAAAAAAAAAACGACTTTAAAAGCAAGCGTGTCTCCCTAGAAAAGCATGAAAACCGGGATCGGGACAGGTGGCCGTTGATGGATGGATGGATGAATACGGCTGAGCCCTTTGGATCGGGCGGTAGCTTACGCCACCTAGCCAATTTGTCTTACCATTTAAGCTTAGAATATTTAAATGTGAAAACTATATACACTCCGCACTGAACAGAAAGTGAGGCTATAAAAACCCCCTTGCCATCAGTTAATAAGAAAATACCTAGTTTTCTCGTGCTTTCTGCCACCATTCACTTAATCTTTGCTTGGTAATCTCTACTGTCTTGTAATCCACTTTTCCTTCGCTGTCTCTAAAACCCAATGACTTTATTAAATCTATGTTGTCTTCGGTGGTGTTAGGTGAAGCCCGTTAGCCGTATATCGAGGAGCCATCTGGCGGCGCCGCTTGCAACCAAGGCGAGGAGACATGCGACTTTATGTGGAGGCTGCGACGCGCTCGGTGTTCTCGCCTATATGCCGGGTGTTTTAGCGAAGGCTTTCAAACATCCATAAAAATATAGTGGTTGAGAAAAAAAGGAACCATTTCCGGGAATAAACTACCAGCCACGGCGGATTTCAAGGATTGCAAAAAAACAAACAAAAAAACATACTAATTAGAAATAATTTACTGAAATTTACTAATTACCTTTTTAAGTAGTGGAAATAAACATAGGGTTTCTGTAAAAAGAAAACTTTCTAAGCATCACAAGAAAACCCGCTAAAATGAACTCATTTTAGAAAAACAGAATAAGGAAAGCCTTTTACGCCCCCCCCCCCACAAAAAAACAAAAAAAAAACAAAAAAAACTGGCAATTTGGACGCGTTTTAGGTTTCGGTATCTTATCGGAGCGCATCCTTTGCGCCAGGGGTCCTGCTCCCCGGTGGCCGAGGCGCGAAGCGACCGCCTCGCCTCCCTCGTGTACGATGGAATGGCGCACGTGCGTTGTGCGTCTCGGCCTCCGCGAAGCAGGACCCCTGGCGCTCCGATGCGCTCCGATAAGATACCGAAACCTAGAAATGCGTCCAAATCTAAAACTTTTTTTTTTTTTTGGTACGCCGTAAGATTAAGTGGTTTTCGATGATGCTACAGCAAGTTTTTAATTAAAACCCTAGGCTTATTTTCACTGATTAAAACGTCAATTAGTAAAGTTTAGTTATAATGTTATTTGCTATCCTTGACGTCCGCCGTGGCCACCAGCTTGTTACCCAAAATAGCTTTTTTTTTACCTCAGCTGATTCTATTTTTAGGAATATTTGAAAGCCTTCGCTGAAACACCTGAAACACTTTCTAAGTCGATGGGACTGACAGCTGTACCCTTTGTTTGAGGATGTGACAATAAGGGTGTGTCGCGTCTGTCACGGAGTATAGAAGTGACCTTTCGGTATATTTCGCTCCTTTCTGCTGCGGCGGAGAAAGGAAATAGCACTACAAGCGTGACGTCATGGGTTGCCGCTAACGTCGCAGCAACTAATTCCGACGACGCGATAACGGAATCAAAATATTTATAAACAACAAAGTTTTATTTTTTTAAATTTTGTTGACGTCAGTAATGCTTTAGAAGTTTGCTTATTGCTTCGAAAGGAAGGCGCGCATTAGGCGGTCACGCGACCGACCAACATACCGGTTATTGGATTCTACGAGACGTAAGCCGTGATCATTAAACCGCGTCTGCCTTATATTTCTATATAACCATGGGTGCTCGAAAGGAACACGCCTAGAGATATTGATTTTTTTAGAGTGCCCTTTAATCACATTTATATTTAAAAAAAAAAGTAAAATCGCCTAGTTCGAAATTGAGTGCACACCATTAGCACCCAAAAAGGAATAAGAAAGTTTCTCCTCGCCCACTTTATTTTGAAGCTCTTTTTTTTTTCTAAAGCGTGGGCCTAATATTTTTTGGCACTTGATTGCATCGAAATTAGAGTTTGATAGTTTTAACGAAGCTTAGATTATATGATATTTTTATTTCATTAGAAGCCAGTGGCAGCTGTTTAGCATCTTACTGAACCGTAAACAACTTAATTCCCTCTGCCCTTTCTTTTTCAAAAATATATTGAGGGCATCAAAAATGATTAAGCTCCGCTTAACTCTTTTAGCGCAGCACTTGTGATTTTGAAATGTATTTTCATTGTTGCAACTCTCCAGGGCGATTGCGAAACTTTTAAGGAGGCGCCCATACAAAGTGGCGCTATAAAGAAACGGCGCTAAGAATTGTTCTGTATCTAATCCTTCTATGCTTTGCGTCGTTGTCATTTAATTAGAAAAAAAAAGACAGTTACGTTACAAATGAAAGCGTGTGCGCCAATTTTACTTTTTTAAAAATATTCTTGTACAGTGTAAACAGTTTCGTACGTTCTTGTCCTAATTAGAGATGTAAATTTACGCGGGTGAAATTTTAAAATGCCTTAGAAATGGAAAACAAAATATAGATTTACCTAATGCGTTTGATAATTTATTTTGAGTGCAGTAAAAAGCGTCAAACGTCTCATATAAAACGTTTTAATTAGTAACATTTTTTGCATTATTATATTTCTGTACATACAGAGTCGTCCCTCCTTTATTCACTGTAAAAAAAATAAAAAAAAACGGAATGGAAAAACAGCTAATGTCCTAGTGGTGCCGCCTCCTCATTTGGATTGAAGAATAGCCTTTGTTACAAAGCACTTTCTTCCTACCTAGCGGCGACCTTCGAATCTTGCTTAAAGTACATTAAAACACATTTCAACATAACGCTTTTCAGTCATTTTCCCGTGAAATCAGTAAACTAAGCTTGGGCTTTGAGATAGGTTCATTAAAACGGGAAGTACGCAGCGGCAGCGCCTTTAGAAAGCCAACTATAACTCCAAAGCCTTATCTCTCGCGTTCATTGATTTCAACCTAATTTAGCAGTATTTTTTTTTTTTTGCAATTCCAAAGTTTAAATTATAATCCGTGCGCTTTCATCCCTTCAAGCCGCCGTCCTATGTAACTCCAAAATAACGATCCCTTTGGAGATAAAGGAAAGCGGAAAATGATCGGCTGGTGCGGAATGGTGGACCGGCAACGTTGTCATACGCAAAGTTTCGCGTGTCACACTTTAACGCGAAAGAAATAAAACCTCCCACTGCTGTGACGCATGTTGCTAATACACCCTACCATTCCCAAGTGGTCCATTGATGCAAGCCGCTACCCCTCGAACTACGGAATAATTGATGAAGAGCAACAAGGAAAGGGGAGTTTTTTTTTTTTTTGATCCGAAATGGATGGTCGTAGACGTTGGCACAGCTGGTTGCTGTCCTCTGGTAGAGCAGGCTCATTTTCCGCGGGCGCGAAAAGTAGTGGGTACATTGAAACTTCAAGGACAGCAAATACAGTTAAAGGGACCATGAAATGGTTCTACAGCTTTGTCTTAATAGTGACCCCATTAAATTATGAATGTTTATAAAATCCAAAACAAGCAGTATTTTTTTCTTTAGTTTGTTGAATTTCACGCAAAAAAAAAATGACATTTTTTTTTTCTCGTGGTTAGCGAAACTCGAATTGGATATCGCTTCATGGTCCCTTAAATATGCTGTGCGGGAGTTTCCGACTTGGTACATTTATAACGTTAGCTTCATCTCCACACTAAAAAAAAAAAAAACATTCTAAAACTTCCCAACTTGTTGGCAAGCATGCCCCGCTTTGGTATAGAGAATTAGCTCCAAGTGAGACTTTTGCCGAGGAGAAGCGCAATGAAGGAAGCCTGATGTCGGTGTGCTACGTAAGATGCCAAAATCTCATTGCACTCTTCAAAACAACTTGAAGCACGTGGACATTCTAACAGTGCAAGTTTACGAGACGTTGCCCAGCGAGTGCCGAGGCTCAGAACGCTGATTCTACCCAAGAAATCTATCACGTAAACCATAAAGCAACATAAAGAGGGCCACATTTCGAGATCGATATATGCCGAATGGGCTTCGAAATTCATCGAGCTTGCTCCGCATATCACAATGTTGAGATTCCCGAGTGGGACGCTGATTACGTGATACACATATGTGAAACCTCGTGTTACACTGCCGCTAGTCATATTGAATTTCCGGTTGGAGTCGTCGTTCGCTATAGAGTCCTCTCCTCGGAGCTTTCTGCGACATCAGAGGGTACAAGAGTCACGTTAGAGTTACAGTTTTTGAATGAACGTTGTGAGAGAGAAAAACATGCCTTTAATTTGGAGAGGAGGATCGCCTGCCTTGGCCGAGTGAGCCGCAGTGCAGCTTCAACAAGCCCCCATGTGTTTTCTTTTCCCAGATGGGCGCTACCTGGCGACCAGCGAGGCGGTCAAGTTCATCGAGACATCGGCGGGCATTAACCATCACGTGGACGAGCTTCTGGCGGGACTGTTGCACCAGATCCGGCTCAAGAGCCACAACAGCGAGAAAGAGGGCCGCAAGCGGGACTCCGTTCGGATCCGGGGGCGCAACTCGAGCTCTTCTTTCTCCGGCTGCAAGGCCAAGGTCTTTCTCAAGAGGTTCCTCCGCAAGGCCTGCTCCCGCTCGCGCTCCTGCGACGACCTACACGTCCTCTGAGCGTTGGGGCGTCTTGCCGCCGCCCCGCTGGTGCCAGCGGGGAGTCGCGGCGACGGTCTCGGAGGTCGAGCGTGCTGGCGTTTCGGCGCGTGAGAGACGTTGTGGCCAAACCCGTGTCTCGCCAGAGACGCCCACGCGCCCAGCGCCCCGAGGGGCTGTTGCGCGAAAGGGAACAACGGAGGACATCGCGAGAGCAAAGCGCTACTCTTTCTTGTGTTTCCACTCTTTTTCTTTTTCTCTCGATGGGGGACAAGTGGCGTGCTGTCGGGTGGCACGTACACGCGTCTCGCCGGAGAACAGCACCATTGCGCTTCCTCCTTTGTGAAAGGACTTCAGGGAAATGTGTCGCGATTGTTTCTATATACTGTGGCTCATCTTTTTTTCCACATTTCATCGGTATGTGTGCCTGAGCCAAAATCGAACGGCAAGATGCCGCTGCTTCCGAACACGCCAGGATTGATCTGTATCGACGATGTGTTGTATTTTTTTTCTTATTTATTGCGTCTAGGGAGGGAGGATTATGCCTTACCTTGCGATTACGAGTGTTCACTCGCTAGAAGACATCGACTAGCGCATAAGAATTCGGCAAATCAAAGGCTCATACTGGGGAGTTTTGTCCTGTGTCTTGGAGTGTGGTGATCACTTTCACGCCATGTCTTAAAGACGACAAAGCGACTGCTGGTCAGCGTTTTGTTTGGTGTGAAAGCGTGTTGAATCACTTACCGTTGAACAATCCTGTTGATATATCATGATGTTGTGTTTGTGTCGCGCCATGCGAGGGAATGATAAAGCCGAGTACGAGTTGAGCTTAGAAAAACTAACCCGTCAGTTTGCCGCTTTTTTTTACTTTTTGCACAGCGCGCTTTTAGTGCGCCGTCCTTTCTGTTTGTAACAGTTAAATAAGTACAATGTTAAAAATCTTGCTTCAAAGGGGCCTTAAAAAGTCTTTTCCTTTCCCATATACACGCACTTTATGGTCACCATATTTGACTTTTTCAGACATTATTTTTGTTAGTGGTCGAGCTACCACGAATAGGCTAGCGCCGAGACGCAACATGATAAGCCTTGTTGAATACTTGTTATTGGCGTAATTGTTAGATTTTTAGACATAATAAGAGAACTAGGACAAATGTTCTACAGGTGTCGATTTTTTCATCGCGGGTTGACGAGTCTTGCACTTATCAGAGTTTCTACTTTGCTCAGTGAAATGTGCTCCCTTTAGGTGTGTCCTGCCGTTCCAGTGTTAGAGGTACAGTGCTCTAAGCAGAGAATCGACCCAACTTAAGCTGACAAGTGACTGAACTTGAAAGCGGTCAGGGTCGATTTGAAGTTTCTAGAAGCTTAAAACACCAAGATCAGAAACTGTGGCTAAACGCCTTACACAGTCGCGGCTGCCAACAGCCGGGATGTGTAAGGCGTAGAATAGTGTATGTATTTATTTTAGAACGCTGCAACCGAAACAAAATCGTTCTAAATGTTGCGTTCACACATGAACCTCCGAGCTGTGAGTTAAGTTCGTGCATTAGATTTGCTATTTTCTAGTTTTGATTGGCTAAACTGAGAGAGAGAGAGAGAGAGAGAGAGAGAGAGATTGCAACGCCTCAGTAATAAAAAAAAAACTGTTTTCAAACTCTTGCTATTAAAAAATAAAAGGAAGAAACAAACAAAAAAACATGGCAGATGAAACGAGAGTGAAGCTGTTGTGAAGGCACACGGAATGGACATCATAACGTCAAAGACGAGAACTTCTGAATGTTAATGGCGGCAATCGTCTAACGCATGGTGCCAGCGGCGAGGGGAAACCCGACGGGGTTTCCTCGGGTGTCTCTGGAGAAAGTGGGCAGAGCAGACGCAGTGACAGGGTCCGTCATCTGAATGTTTGGCGCGTTCCCATGGCTCGCGGAAGCTTCGGCGTTCCGAGCGATTCCGTGTCGTCGTTACTGACATGTCGAAGCGATGGTTCGCCGATGGCTAACTTGACCTGGCGTCCGCTCAGCATGGATTGGTGCGTTGAGCTGTGCAGTTCCCGTTTAACACGGGTGACTGGAAAGTAAGGCGTGTGGTTTTCGCCTCGGCGGTTGGGTGTGCGCGAAATTGCCAAGGGGGTGTTCTTTTGTTCTTCTCGCGTCACAGTTTGCCGCTTCCATTACCGGGTTTCGCTGCGTTTGTCAGTTGACGATTGTGCTAACTTGCTTCCTTCACTGAGGCCGCAAAAACTTGTTATTCCGATCTTGAAAAACAAAATGCCATGTTTCACGCCACCCTGATTGGCCTAGCGCGCTGGGGTGCGCGCAAGGATTGCACGTGCCTTGCTGCCTCTCACGAATTTCCGTCGGACACCAAGTCCTCTAGCATTAATAAAAAAAATAGTAAACTGGCTGTATGGTAGTGCAAGTAAGGACGCTCTCGCTGTTCTCCGAGAACGCGTCATGGCGTCCAAGCCTGCTTAGGCTGTCGTTTTTTTTATATATATCTAAACAGCCGCAATCTTAACTGTGGCTGCCGATACAATTTGTCTCTCCTCTCGCGGATGGGCCTTCAGCGACATCTTGGTGAGGAAAAGGACATGTGCCAAAATGTAGTTGATCAAAAGGAGCTGGAGGTTAATGACTGCCCCGATGCTCGTTGCCCGCTGGCATCAGATCAAGCTCACTTGGGCGCTGTGTGGTCTATGTGGCTGTAAATACGCTCGTGTTTTCCCCTTGCTTGCCGACAGGTAAATGTCGCATTCTCGTTTCTTTTGACTCTAATATGACTAAACTCGACGAAGCTCGCGCATCGCAGTTTGCCGATGCTTGCTTCAGCACTAAGGAGTCCGTCTTCTAAACGCGAGGTGGCGAGGTTTCGGGGAATGGAGCAGGGCTCTTCGACATCCGGCAAACGGCAGAAAGCGCTAAATTGTCTACGCCTCAGTTATCGAGTGAAGGAAGGTAAACAACTTCCGCACGTGGGCGCGAATTAGTGGAAGGTATTGTCATGTTTCGTTAGAGAGGTTTAGCAGTTCATTTTCACGGGAACCATACCTCGGCGGGCGCTCGCTTCAGATCACGCTGAGGCACGGGACCGGGGAGGCAAGTGGCAGCGCCTGCTCCCGATACCGATATTATTCTGCGAAACAAAACAAAACAAAACAAAAATATGAACTGCTAAAACTCCATAATAATGGGGTTTGTGGCGTTTGTTGCTCTGACCGTGATGGCCTTTTGTGTTTTGTTCCTGCTCATTTTGTGTAACCATGAGCAGCTGCAGGCACCATACAGCATTTATATCGGAGCACCATCTGGATCTGTCATGTTTCGTGGCAAATGTAGCAGTGTTGACCAACGTGATGTGTTCATGTCGTACACGGAAGCAATGTCAAGTGCCTGGGAGAGACATATCCTCTCGGATTGAATGACATTGTAAGTGTCTGTGCGTCCTGTGATGTTTTCAAGCATTCTCGGTTTTTTTTTCTCTTCACGGTGAACGGAACTGCGTCATCGAATTCGCTTTCTGCGGTCTGTGGCCGACGCGCCATGTTACATACCTTGCAGTGGCATTTCAGATTTTCCTAAATGACGGTACGTTAAGTCCTTGCCGGGTCCACAAACGTTCCCAAACTTTTACACATGCGTACTGCGGGGTGGAGATATTTGGCACAAAGCAATGTTACACGAGACGATTCTTCATTTTTTTTTGTACTCACTCTTACTCTGTCTTCTCAAGCGTGAAAGGACCAAGACCGAAGGGATCAAATCAAAACGTAGCGCGAGCTCGGCACACACGTAATAAATGAAAGGGCGGATTTTGACACCGATCCTTCTTGTGACGTTTACGCGGTGCCCGATATTGTACGGTGTCACTTGTTCTAAAAAGAAACTATACATTACGTTAATTAGCCGTTCGGTTTACTGCATTACTGGATGTTCTGCAACGCATTGTCGGCGTCGATTGACAGATGGCGAGAGACAGTGGCGGGAAAGGGGGGAGGGGGGCTGCAACGAAATATGTGCGGGCCTTTGTTAATCCTGACTTTCAAGCAATTAGCCAAGCACCCTATAAATAAAAACACTAACAGAGGAGAAAACCAAAGAGTAAAAAATAAGTCAGAAGTGTCCTTTCTTTTTTAGATAACGCACCTATTTTGACGGCCAATAAGTTAAAATGAAAGCACAGGCAATGTGGTTACTTGTATTTAAAGTCGTTACAGCGCGAAGTACGAACGCTGTAGTGCGTTATTTCTGCCCGTATTAGCTTTTAACGCTGCGCTTCCTTAAAACTCGAAGTAAAATTAAAACATTTTGAAGCATGCTGGCAACACCAAACAGCTACATGACTGCTACTGGGTGTCTAGTATTACGAACACAATTTGAGTACAGTTACAATATCCAGAATTACAGAACGATTTCAAGCTAGGTCCCTTCGAACAAATGTTAAACGTCTCTTGGATGAATTGGTAGGATTTGTAGATCAATTAATTCTAAGTTGTGAAAGGAAGTGAACACGAAGTACCTATTTTTGCAATAAAAGTGGATTTACCGCGTCCTAAATCTACTCTGAAGTGCGTAGTTTGATCTAAACATTCTTAATTGAGCAGTCCCACTTAAAAAAAAAGAAGAAAGTTCATATGTCACTTCTTTTTTTGTGTGTCCTTGGCTCACCGCGTGGTTCTTCCTTCTAAGACATCTATATCGATAGTTTCCTACAGAATTGGTTTTCGAAAGTACTATTTACGCCGATTTAAGCTTGTGGACGCCATTAAAGAACGAACAAAGGAAAGTAACACCCTGGGTGTGATGCATAGGCACAGCTTTAGTTCACAACGCCCATAGCTGCGTCGTCCAACTACAGGCGTTTACAGTGTCTAATCTACACATTTTCTGGGGGAAAAAATGAGCCGCTTCGTGACCGTGTGCCACTTCCTAAAGTAATCCACGTGTTGACCGTTCACCTTCGCGCGAGTTCTGTCGTGTTATCTCTTTACGATAATGTCGATTCATAGTAGGTAACTGTCAGCAAACTGCGAGCACGTTCAGCGTCGTTTTCACTTAAAAAAAAAATATACTGCGGTTTTCTTAAGGGTCATCGAAGAAAATCATCTATAAAAGCGGAAGTTTGTCGTTTCCACATGTCGCTCAAGTGCCATGCGCATGTCGTGAATGCAACCGGGTGTCAGTATACGCACGTGAAGAACGAAGGAAATGTTACGTGAGACTGAAGGAACTTTCGAGCAATGTCTCTTTCGGCTCGTAGTGACAGGACTCAATTAGTGATTGCTGGACAAGGGGGTGGGGAATTTCTTACGTTTATATTATATATCTATATATATATATATTATAGCTGGCGACATCTTCGATAGACTGAGCGGTGGAACGAGCGAGCCTGCATTTCTTTCTGTCTGCCTTCGGTTGGTGGGGCTATGATCCCCCGGGGAAATCTTTGCCCCGCATGTTTTGTGCTGCCGACATCGGCACAGCCGAGCTGCCTTTCTTGAGCGTAGAAGAAAAGCCAAGAGCGACGAGTCTGGCGGGGCGAACCGAGACGCAAACAGCAGGAGTGGACGCGATGTTGTGCGGCGGCCCGGTCGTCCTGCCCAACTAACGAGGTCGGGTTGGGGGCGCACGCAGCAAGGACGCTAGAGAGAGAGGCGCGGAAAGAGAGTAATTACCCTCGCAGGACAACTCTCCGCCGAGAGCTGCTTACTCGCTAGATGAGGCCGAAACTTGTTCGGTCCCCATATTTCTTCCGGACATTGGGCCAGCGGTTGGATTACCTGCAATTCTAGCTTTTCCAACCCCCCCCCCCCCCCCCCCATGTCTCTCCCCCATCCCCCCTTAATCTTCGGGGCTCATTCAGTTCTGAGGATTTGGAAGGCAATCTGCTGCGGGAGGTACTAATTTTCGTGATTTACGTTAATTAGTGCGACTACTACGTTTCAGTCTTTCGCGAGAAAGATCTCCCTGGCGGCATTGCCCTGCGGGTAGTATATACAGTTCAGTAGTAAAGCGATTACTTTACGAATTAGAATACATCATTTAATTTCCGGGCATCTGTCGACATCGACGTCGATCCATCTCCACCTCTGCGAGATTAATGATGCCGCTTGTCCTAGCGTTGCCGGCAAAAGAAAGGAAGACGCTTATTATTTTCAGTTCAGGATTTATTATTACTTTGTCTTATAAGAAAAGATGAAGCATTACCGTGGCTTCGCTACGTACTTTACCCAGTTCCCCCTTAGCATTCAAAGAATGCTTTCCGTGCGTGACATCACACTGCCGTAATGCCCTGGCCTTCGTAAGCCAGGAAGGCAAGCGCAATGTGTGAAGGGACCTGCAGCAATATTTCCGCATGGCAATACACAAATACAGTGGATTTTTTTAAAAATTCGATCAAATATTTCTATTGAAATTTTATTAAACTATCAGACAAATATGGTATGTAGATACGCCATAAAGAAATGTTAATTTCTTGATGGTCAGGCTAGGCGAATAAAAAAAGTATAAAAACGTATTTGTTAACGTCACGGTTCTAAGATGTCTCTTGTCTGGAAACCGTCAATTTTCACATCCACTAACCTCTCTTCTTCCTCCTCTCCTTTTTTTTTGCGACAGTTAATTAAAGAAAATAATATTTAAAAATTTATTTTTTTAAATATTTATTTATAAGAGTAGAAACTCACGATACTCGCTCATTCGGTCAGAATGAATCTCGGTACTATTAATTGTTATGGGTTACTGCGATGGCTGACGCCACCGGTCATCCATGTTTTTTGGTTTTTTTATGATCCTTGTTTTTGGCGTTTGCTTCCATGGATTAGTAGGCCCTGCTTTCGCTATGCGCCAGCGCACGGTAGCGGCGTCTCGCACGCGTCCACTGTTTAGTATCAGTTTCCTTGACGCTGAAGCTAAGTTGGTGCCAGCTTTTGACACGTGAACGCAAAAAAAAAAAGAAACTGCGAAGTTCTTTTTTTTAAATATTTGGCGAGATTTAGAGGCGAGTATGGATGGACTACTAGCTTTTTAGTAGGCCCTTGCCCGATCCCATGGATCCCTCGCTGGCGTGACGGCAACGCTTCCAGGTCAGAGACATTTTAGGATTGTAGCGCGATGCCTCCTTATAAATTCTGTGGAGACAAAGACACACACGCACACATAAACACACACACGCGCGCTTAGAGGCAATAATGCCTTATAATAAGGAATATTCTAAACATACTGCCGTATATGTTATATCTTTCGTCTTCGAGTGGAAACCCGCTGTCGAGTACGATAAACAAGCCAACGACTTTCCCCTATCTGCGCTGTAGATTGTGAGGTGTTCGTTGTCGTAGTCCTTCTGCTCTCGCTAATTTTCCCTTATTTTTATGAAGGAGTCGCCCTTTCTTGCCTGTTGCTCGCATGCTTCCCTAACTGTTCCATTTTTTTTTTACCTGCCAAGGGGATAATTTATATTCTGTCAAAGACATAATATTGAATATTTCGACCCACTTTATTTTTGATATCCCCAATTTTGAACGTAGTCGAAATTGGTTCCTTTGCTAAAAGACGATAAAGCGTGAAGAAAAAGGAAAAAAACAGCGGCGACACCACTTTGGTGTTTTAGTTGCATCGCTCATGTGCCAAAATAAAATAAAAAAAGCATAAGACTAATTGTCGAAACGCTTTCTCTCCTGCCATCGGTTGCATTTTCCAGCCATTCTGCCAGCTTGTCAGATTGAGTTTCGGAGTACTTTAATCTGCGCCCCCACCTTGCCTTGTACGAGGCGCAAAGCGAGTAGAATCGAGGTCAAGTAACCAGAGTGTCGTAAGCAGGAGTTAGCGTTGTCCGCATGTGCATGCATTTGATGTGAGCGTGTAATCGATGTTCAGCACACCTTACTGGAAAAGGCGATCTAAAGCCGACAGTCGTTGCAGATTACTCATTCAAGTCATCGTATATCGAACGGAACAACATAATCCGTCGATTGTACTCCACATACTCCAGTTTTGTAACAAGTTACGGAAGTAGCGCCGTGGTAAACATACACACCTTCGATAAAACATTTTCAAGAGAAAAGGATGTAGAGAGAAACTCGCGTGGCGTAGAACCACACCGTAAGTACGTTTTGTACATCCACGTGTCTTGATGTGTCGCCACTTTCGTGCAACGTGGGCCCTGCAGCTTTGGCAGGCCCCGAGACCGCGGCGCTTGTACAGCACGAGGTAGACATATCGCTCATAATCGCTTTTAAGGAGCTCCCCGTCATATCACACCTAAACCGTTCCTAGATGGTGTCCTGTGTCGTCCCCGTACCAAGCTGCCTCTTTATTCGAGCCATTGGTACCCGTCTTATCAGCCACGTGAGCGTTTACCACGACCCGTTTTGTTTTCTTCGTCGTAAGACGAACTGCCCGACAATTCACCAGTGGGTTAACCCGAGGTCTCCTGAAGTCGGTAGTCTTTGTTTTGTTTTCTCACCTTGTTTTATTAGACAAAAAACGTATACGAAGTGGGTTGATCTCGTCTTTTGTAAGACCATGGAAAGAGAAGACAGGTGGAACGTCTTCGCAACAAAATAAGAGTCGAGAGATTTCGAAGCAGCTGAGTAGTTAATTACCGAACCTTTTAGTTTTTTTATTGACCACTGTTTCTCTTGTCGCTTCAAAACAGTAATTGTTTGTCTATCTCTACGCTCGTAGAATTGTCACGGAGGCAAAGCGAAGCTTGTTAGTGTAATCTAAATTAAGCTAGCCATTTTATTTTTCATTCTCATCTCTCGACATGTCTTCCGATTCATGTCGTTAACTCGCTTTGGTTTAAGAGAACAAACTCTACATACATGCACAGTGTATTATGTCTTTGTGTTTTCTTACGTGCACTGTGTTGCTGTCGCGCAAACCGGGCTTAATCAGGCGCACGTGTTTGTTTCTTTCGTACACGCCTTGGTGTGTCAAGGTCTACTCTCATATCTGTTGTTCTTGTGTCGTTAAAATGTGGGACACACGCTGGCCCGAGACGCCAGCCTTTCTTCAGACGCACCATTAATAAGGATACGATGGATGTTTAATTTGAGTTTTGTTGGATTTCCCTCAAGTGAGACATGTGGCAGTGAAGTATGTCAATAAATATTATTAAAAAAACATGTATATGCACCCTTTATTTGACACCTTGGGACAAATGGGGTCAAGCAACGCGAGAGGTAAATGTTAAAGTATACGTTTGGCAATAATTCCATTAATCAAAGGAGCAAGCGAGCTGAACAAGAATCACTGTCCAGCTAGCTTGCACCTTTGCATTTATTGCTTTATCATCATAACCTTTAAATGAATGCCGTTCACCCTTGTTGGTGTTAGGCTGGTGGCAGCTGATAAAACCCGTTTGCTCCACAGTCCTGTAACCCCTGGTTATCTCAGTTGGTACAGCGACCCACTGAATATGGAGAAGTCCCTGGTTCGATACCAGGACCAGGTGGACGTTTTCGCGCGCCCACCAGTCACCTAACTGTGTTAGAGATTTGTGTTTGTCCTTCCTCCTTCTTCCCTACCGAAAAAAAAAGCAGTATAACTTTTCCCAATATAGGTTATGGAACTGGAAATCTAACTGAAATTGTTTCTAGAAAATGCTAGTTTGCAAACAAAGAAATAATTTCCGAAAACCTAAAATCCAAACAGAATCCAGTTAGATTTCCAGTTCCATAATCCAGATAGCGAAAATATGTACTAGTTTTTTCAGTAGGGTTGTTCACCTTCTTCAGGGAATATTATCGCCCCTTTGGTAGAAAGTTGTCTAAGCCTTTGTCTCACATGCTAGCATCCGTTTCACCCATCAAGAAACTCCGCTCGAAGTTTGAATCTATAAATACTACTGATATCACTTTAAGGGGACATAAATGATAAAAGAGCAACAAGAAAAACATCGAATTGAACGCGGTTTTACATAGCGGCGTTCTCATGCCTCACCCCTTTTTTTGGTGTTTTCTGCGTCCTGTAAGATGCTGAAGTTAAACTGATCATACAGGCGAGCTGGTATATGTTCATAACGGATAAGCGAGACCAAGGAAACTCAACTAAAAGTTTCTCACCACCTTTTTAATTCATTTTCCCAGTATCGGCTATCCGTCATAGTACTTTAGGGCGCAGATACTTTGTCGGGCACCCCGCCTTTATCTCTGCCCCTACGCGATGAACCCATGGTGAACCCGCGAAACAAATAAATAAAATACAAGATGTGGCTAGTTTTAAAGTATCTTCTCTAGAAGAAGCGTGTATGTTTCTTGATACCATATGTAAAGTACCTCCAACATTGTTCTCCTCGTAACTGAACAGCGTATCTTGTAGAGACCCAGAACCAGCTAAATCATCAATACGCACAAGAGTACACTGCGCGACATAGTTAGCGGAAACACAACATTGATGCTTTTTAGAATTTGGCTTCGGCAGGGTATTGACGAGCACAAAAGTTTACCCTCTAAATGGGAGTCTTGGACATGCACAATAAACCACAGAACAACCTCTAAAATGTAAAAAAAAGAAGAAAAAACTATATTTCTTACGTGTTAAATGTGTTCCGCTTTACACACGTGGTCAGTGTAGGCTCAAACGACCAAGCGACGAGTGAAATGAAAGATACCTGCTGCAGGGCTCCGACGCAATAATAACTATCAAGAGGTAGCACGCGGACAAGATTGCAGTGGAGTGCCATCTGACTTAAGCATGATCTCGCCTGACAACAGCTCGCCGTTGCTGCATGCACTCTAAAAAAGCCCGTGCGTCTACTTTCCCGCGCAACACTCGGAGAGCCTGTCACCTCAACTTAGGGAGGCAGCTCAGCGAATGACGATGCCGAAACATATATTTAAACTAAAAAACGCAGTCTGAGTTGTGACATTAAGCAATGCAAAACGTCACGCTTGCATTGCTTAATGTCACAACTCAGACTGCGTGTTTTGGTCTAAACATATGTTTCGGTATCGTTATTCGCTGAGCTGCCTCCGTAAGTTGCAGTGATTGACTCTCCGAGTGTCCGAGTGTTTTGCGGGAAAGTAGACGCACGGGCTTTTTAGAGTACATGCGTGTTACTAGCGAGCGCGTTTACATGCCTTTCCAGCGCTTATCAGCCAGGCGAAAAATGCTGAGTCACTGGGCCCTGGACGCATGCACGGCGTCTCGTATTTCGTGGAAGAGAGCTAGGGCGCACGCTCAGAACGCCTTCCACAGGCCTTGAGCCAAAGATGGCAGCGCACGGAAGTCGATTATTGGAAGGGTCTGACTCTATTAGCGCCGAGATGTTTCGGTGGCGCCCTCTTGTGGTTTCCTTTCCCGACGTCACGACCAGGGGCCCTAATATGGACATTTGGCGAAAACGTCGGCGAGAAATCCGGCGGCTCTGATTGGCCGGCGCCAAGGTCAAGTGCGATGTGGGCCAATCACGGCCGCCAGATTTCTCGCCGACTTTCTCGCCAACTGTCCAGATTAGGGCCCCAGGATTTGCCTCGCCGCGATTAGCAGGATGAGAATCTGCCTCAACGTGATTGGCAGGATTTGCCTCGCTGTGTACCGGCGACTGGGCATGCAATATAATAATACAGGAAGCAATGCCTTTGTTTTGGCCAATCGCGAACTTCGACCACAGCGACGCTTTTGGTGGCGCACGTCGCGAATAGGTACTCCGTTTCACTTTAAAGAAAAGCTGATGAGCTCAAAAGGAAAAAAAATCGTTCAGCCTTTCCACTTTCGTGAAGAAGGAAGACCAGCGGAGCTGTACTCGATACACTGTGTGCTTCTTCTTCGTCGTCGTCTGTTTTTCGCGCTGTTTCCTACGATGAATTCCCACCAACGCGCCCAACTATCCATTCTTCTATTATAGCTGGAAAGGTTGCCACCATCTACGAGCGACGGCGGAAACCATACTGGTTGTGTGCTTGCCGCCGTCGCTTATAGGTGGCGGTAGCTGTCCAGGTAGGTTTGTGTCGACATACATGGACACGATCCTGGGGAACCTAGCCCTTAACAGCTCCGCTGTAAAACAGTTAATGGTTGATTTGACGTGTTTGTGCCTGCCGAGTCCAAATATCACAACCGTTGTGGGCGTTCTTTTATGGAGGTCCCTCTACTAATAATCGCCGCCGGTTTGCGCTCCGCCCGTCACCCAGGGAGTGACATAACAACGAGAAGACTGCGAATGGGTTTCCTGTACCTCTCGGTTGCCCGTCGTCGAGAACCGGCAGTCCAGGCACGCCGACCCTTGTTGTCGCCCGTCGATCAGAGCGCACAGTCGGAGTCCGTGTCCAGGCCTGCGGATCGCCTTTCCCACGCCAGCGCTGCGTAGGCTGGGTGTCCCGAGCTATCAATGCCCGAGTCTCGCTGCGGAACCACACCGGGATCGTCATAGCCCAGGTCATATGGCCAGGGCTCGCCGTTTCCACCGGTCTTGCTCCAGACCTCGCTGGTGGACCGCTCCGGGGTTCGCCAGGGGCCAGGCCAGGCAGCCCGGCTCCGACGTTCCTGCCCAGCTTCAGCCTCGCTCAGCTCACACTGTCTCGCGCCAGCTCGTGACTTCTCCTCCGACCGCCTGTCACGTGTCCTCTGCCTCGTCTTTCACCCTCGGCTCCCCCACCGTTTGACCAAAAATATTCACTAAACGAAAAAAAAAAAAGCCAAGAGAACGGAATTAATGGCCGCAGCGGAACGCCATTGACTGATCGCGCGTGACGCCCCACTACGTCTTGAAAGGACCATCTAGATTCTCGGTTGCTCCGTCCGTCGCTTGCGGAAGTATCGGGCGACGGTACTTCTAGCTCTTGTAAACCGGGCTCGGCTTCCGATTTTACGAGGTCTTTCGGCAGTTGCTGAAAGGGCATATGTCCAGAGAGCCCTCGGCATGACAAGGTACGCGCTCCAGCCGTTGGCAGAGCAGGAAAATGGCAACCCGCAGTGATGCGGGGTGTCGCGAGAAGCCGCTTGCGCCGAAGGGTAGCTAGCCACGCGACGTGGCCGCTTCATTCGTGCCGGAATGTTGACTGCTGCTTATGTAACTTAAAAAGTGTTGACAGTAAACGAAATGTTGTTGGCTTGACGCTATAAGCCGGATTAGTGTGGCTTTCCCCAAAACGCTTGTCAGAAGACACTAATTCGACCCCGTTCGGCCTACATGTTTGACAGCTGCTGGACACGTGAGCGTGCAAGCTGCGTTGTTCACCTGGAACTAACGAACCCTCCCTCGGGCGACAGACAGAGCTCCCCGTGAGCTCTTCTGTCTCCAGAAAGGCTTCCCCTGAACGCGATGCCCTTATATGTGTAAAGGCCCCAGCAAACGGTTCAACTTGAATGTCATTTGCATATCCTAAAGGCCTTTTTTCTTTAGGTGCCCGTCTCACAGGGGTATTGGACTACACGAGCAATTGCGTAGAAGGGTCATCCGTGCTTGGCAGCGACAAATAAGAAGCACGCGTGAAATCCCTGTAAGAGTGGTGGGGGCTTCCTGGGCCTTGGAAACGTTTATATAGAAACGTGCAATTTTTCGTTCCATTTTGTACTCTTAAAATGCCCAATTATCCATGGTCTTGCTCAAGACGTTTTATTGATCTATCATAATTGTAATCACATTTCCAGGAGGCACATGGGAAAAGTGAGGCTAGTTGAATTTGGGACACATTGCAATACCCCAACCTCCAGGTAAATGATGAAATTACCCCGAACAAAATTAGGTTCCCGGGGGGACCATATGTGGGCTGCTCACGTACGTTCCTACCTTCTCAGTGACTCTATAGTGCAGGCGCTACCGGAGCCATATATAGGGGAAGAGTTTGGACATCTAATGCCCTCCCTTCTCGGTGACCTCTCGGCGTACCTTAGCTCCTCCCGGCTCCTCCCATAAAACTGACGTCGGGCCTAGCAACCACCTAGCAACGGAAAACGCCAGGGGAACGACGCGGGCCTGTCCACCGTTACCGATCCCAGACCAACGCACGCGCATGCAGGGCAGCATGGTATCCTGCGTACAGAGCCTTATTTTTGTTTTAGGTTTTATGGTGACAAAAATTGGTCGGTGGTTGTGCGGCTGGATGTTTCAATCACAGTCATCAGGGTTTTCGTTTTTTTTATGATTAAAAAATGTAGAAAAATATGGTTGAATAAAATCAAGCGCGAAAATTGTGGACGCCCACGGAAGGCACCCGTCTTTGTGAGGTTAGAATGCTCGTTTCATCTTGAAACCTTTTATAAAATAAAGTTTTCGTTGCACAAGCGACGAAAACTAGCGAAGTAGCTGCAGCACAAAGCTCGCATGTAATGTGTAATGCGCATAATTGCAGCACGAGACAGGAACGTCCCATGGCCATGAAGCTTTTCCCCCTGCCTTCTTCTCCAAACCGCGAAGTGAATGCATTTATTAGGGAGTTTTAGCAGGTCGTTTCCACACGAACGGTTCGCCCTCGAACGCATCGGCGACGCCACTGCGCATGCGCGCGCGAGTCGTTCGGGGCGTCGGGAGGCTCTTGTCGTTCGTTTCTCCCATTCCGGCCGCTGGAGTCGTCACCGCAACGCAGCCAGCACCGTTCACGACTCGGGTAAAAAAAGATGGCGGTCGGTTTGGCGACCGCCTTCGCCGACCCAGCCGAGCGTTAGGCTTAGGACAGCGGGAGGCGATTTGCCGTCCTGTTAGTCTGCTTCATTTGAGAGGTTGAACCAAATCATTTCGAGGACTGCTCACAATGGTAAGCGATCGTGAATGCTGTAAACTGCGCATGCTAGTAAATGTTTGCGATCTGCGGGCAGACTAGCTGCCGTGGCGACCGCGAGCAGACGAAATGATTTGGTTCGACGGCACACAACGTGAATGATCGTTCAAGTTCAAGATGACGGAGACACACCACATACCTTTACGGTCGGTTAGATACTTTTTACTATATCTAGCTTCGCAGTTCTTGAAATTCCGACCGGCAAACGTTACGTCGGCCGTCTTGTTTACATCAGTCGTACGCCGGAAACACGAGCCGCCACCACGGTGTCCGCCACCGTCGCCACGGATTATCACGTCGCAGAATGTTTCACATGTTTACTAGAAGATGGCGCCACCATTAAACACTATCATCATCATCGTTTACACGGTCGCGCCACTTTCACGATTCGCTAAAGTATGTCAAATTTGACGTACGGTTTCACGGAACGGACCAGCTGTACCGTTCGTGATTTCGGAACCGTGTGCTTGAAAAACGACTCGCTAAAACTCCCCATTATTGAATTGATGCCTTCCGATAAATATATTTTTAATTAAAAAATGCAGTTTTTTTGTGTGTTTTTATCTTCAATTAATTTTTATATAATCACATGATGATGGATGCTGGGACCTCGGCGCCGTTAGGAATAGCCAATCGATTGAATTTAAATGTATTAAAACGAGCGAGCTTACCATTCGCTAAAAGCTGCCTGACGCTGAGTCGCTCTATGTTTATTTTGTAACCTTCCGTTACGAAATAGACGGCTCTAACTTTACGACAAACGTACGTAAGTGCCGGCGAAGTTTTTAATGCCATCAAACTCGGACGTACTTCATTTATTGTTTTCTGTGCAACCTTCCGGCTTTCTAGACGTTCGGAGAACAAGATCACTATTTCATTGCTGAGAACGTTCGGCACGTGGTAAGCATGCACGGCGTGACCATCCCATATCAGGAGTAGCAATCGCTTCGATCAAGCCGTTTGACACGCTGACACATGGTCAAAAGGAAAGGCAATTAGGAGAAACAATGCTGCGCAAAACTCTCGGACGAAAGGCTTCACTTTACAATCGAACAGACAATTTTCTTCGAAAACACGGGCAACGATGGCATTCTCTACGCGATCGCTTATCAGAACGCTCTACGAAAAGCCTCAGGCGAATTAAGGCCGGTTCAGACACTTGCTTGAGTGCGGTGACTGCGTTGCGTCGAGAACCGAAAGCGAGTCACCGGCACATCTGTGCTTCGTATGAAGCGTGGAATCCAATTCAAGAATCTTCTGGCACGATATAAGCAGCATAGATGTCCTGGTTTTCGTTGCCGCAACGCAGTCAAGCAGTCAAACGCAACTGTCTGCCAGGCTTTAGAATTTGTGATCGTTGCGCACCGCTCGAATAACAAGAGGCGTCAGGTAGAACTGAAAATTGCCCAATTTCCGCGAGCGTAATTTGCGCGACGCACCGAACGTCCGCGAAGCGTACGAACGGGCTGGTGTCGCGGCGCGTACGGAGGGAGAATAGACAAGGTAACCAGGAACTAACTTAATATGGCTCCTGAATAAACACGACACAGCCCAAATACTTCTAGCGGATGACTTCAAACAGAATAAAACAGTCATACGTTGAAGGAAACCGAGAACCAAGCATACGGGCGTAGGTCCCCGGCGTCGGTTGGGCTCCAAGATGGCAAAACGGGCGTGGTCTTGGCGTACGCGTGGCGTGTCAGCGACCGAGTTGACGAGCTGTCAACGAGGCCACGCCAGCTGGCCAAACTCTCCCTATATATATGGTTCTGGGGCCTGGGAAATGCGCACCCAGAGCATGCGACAACAGCGGTATATACAGGGTGCTTCACGAAAGGTGAACAAATTCGATCGTGCGAAAACTACGCGTCGCACCAAATAAAGGACTTGTGTCGTTTTGGTCCTGGGGCCAGGGGCCTATATAGGCAAATTATCAAAGTCCGAGATAATTATATTGTTAATTATTTTTGCGTAATTAACTTTTTAATTTTGGGTTTAAGAGCATAATTTTAATTACAAAATTGCTCAGCATCATCGAAAAACACTAACCCAACAAACTGCAGAACGATAGAAAGCACGCGAAGCATTTTACGGCTTTCTGAAAAACCGTACAAATTCCACGGGTTTTTAAGTTTCGGTTTGTTATCGGAGTGCATCAGCGCGACGCAGCAGAGGCTGGTTGCACTATTTCTCCACGGGGCGCGGTGCCGCCGGGGCCGAGGCCCCGGCGGCACCGCGCCCCGTGGAGAAATAGTGCAACCAGCCTCTGCTGCGTCGCGCGATGAAAGCGCAGCAGAGGTTGGATGCGCTATCTCTCCACGGGGCGTGGTGCTGCAGTGCCAGGACCTAGATGCGCTCCGATAGCAAACCGAAACTTAAAAACCCGTCGAATTTGTAAGGTTTTTCAGAAAGCCGTAAAATGCTTCGCGTGCCTTCTATCGTTCCGCAATTTGTGGATTTAGTGTTTTTCGATGATGCTGCGCAATTTTATAATTAAAACCATGCCCTTAAACCCAATATTAAGAAAGTTAATTACGCAAAATAATTAAAAATATAATTATCTCGGACTTTGATCATTTTCCTAAATAGGCCCCTCGCCCATCACCAAAACGACACCAGCCTTTTTTTGGTGCGACGCGTACAGTTTTCGCAATATCGAATTTGTCCACCTTTCGTGAAACACCCTGTATACAGGCAGTAGCGAAGAGTAAAGCTGAGTCACATCCAAGTGCACGTATAATACAAAAAAGAAACAAGCTCAAGGGCTGTCCAAACAGGACACTTCAAAAACGTGCGAAGCGACATTTCGCCGCCATATAAAGTGCGGCAATCCGCTTCCGTCCGTTTTTCTTTTTTTTTTTGGCAGCGGACAGGTTTTTACTTGCCAAAGTCTGCTTGTGTCCTTCGCGGAGACCTAGAGCATGCTCATCACGTGGGTCCGGACATCACACGCTCCGTTGGCTGTCAGTCAATCGCTCAAAAGTCCCGAAAACGGGAAAGGGAAGGATACGAGGGCGCGGCTGAACAGATGGAGAGGCAACAGGCACACCATTGGCAGGTGGCATGTGACGTCAAGTGTGACGAGCACCGACGTCACAGAAAAGCAGAGGAGGAGAGGAGGAAAGCCGTGATGTTTGCCTGGTGGATGTTCAAACAGAAGACACCCTGCTGGACTTCAGCGTTAACTTCATATGGCGAAGAAATTTTCGCTTGGCACGTTCTGAAATATCCCATTTGGATACCCTTGAGTCAGATAGCAGTGGCCACCTCACTTTCATGGGAACTCTATCTCTCACTGAATAAAAGGTTAAAAAGCGCGAACAAACGAGGACAATAAAGAAACACGGACGACAGGACAGGCGCTTCACTCTCAACTGGTTTTTTATTAAGACCATTGTCATCTATATATACACATTGCCCAAACCACATCAGATTCAATCGCCACAATCACAGCCAACCCTCCAGAAACACCATCTCCCTCTGAAGCAAATACAAAGACGGAGCGCTGACGCAATTGTTTTCTTTCTTTTTTATGTAGAATGCCTCTATAATTTCTCTTTCCGTTTTGTGCATTGCCTTTCTTAGAAACTTTGTGCCAGTCAGGTCAGGTTTACAGCCACATCGCCTACAATGGTCAGCGAGATGGCCCCCCGCGTTGTTGCGCACACACAAATTATGTTCACGTGCTCTATCATTGAAGCAGCGCCCAGTCTGCCCAATGTAGACTCTGCCACAACTAAACGGAATCTCGTACACCACATTGGTGACGCACGCAGTATATTGCACCGCGTGTTTCTTGGAGCACGGTGCTTGATTTCTGCCTTGTCAACATCGGACATATCCTGGCAAGTTTACACGGTGCAGAAAAAACCACGTTAATGTCGTATCTACCCGCTACCTTTTTCAGATTATGCGACACTGTATGCATATACGGAATGACTTGCACTCTTTTCCTCTCTTTACTTGCCTCGCTGCCTTTTTTACTTCTTTTTAGCTTTTGAAGAAGGCTCTCACAACAACTAGAGATTAGGTTAGGGGTACCCCGCGTCTGTTAACCTTTTTGATTGTCGTTCAAAACTGATTTTCATCTGGTGATTGCAACTTTTTTCCAGAGCCGCACTCAGACATGTCAAAGCTATACCCCTCTTTACCAGTTTAGAGTGAGCACTTTCAAACAAAACCAGACTTTTCTTAGTGCGCGGACAATACTGCCAACAGACATGTTCTTCAGAAAAAAGGATCAAAATGTCTAAAAACTGAATGCAGTTATTCCCAGGCAATTCCCAGGTAAAATTAAGTCCGCCTGACACCTCCCTAAACAATCCGACAATCTTTTCAACCGTTTCCTCCAAACCCGAGTCTGAATCTAAAATAAAAAAATAGTCATCTACGTATCTATACGTCTTTAACACATGGAAATCTGCAAGCCTTTCTGAAATTTGCCGGTCCAGTGATGCCAAAAAAATGTTACACAAAACAGGGGCAACTGTCGACCCAATGCACACACCAGACTTTTGTACAAAATACCGCTCGTCAAAACTGACGGCAGTCGACTGAAGATAAAAGACTAACAGCTCCAAAAAATGATCGCTGCTAACGCCCGCGGAACTTTGAAATCTAATTTCTCCAGACTCGTTGATCTTATCCCGAACAGCCTTGAGAAGTCCATCGTGAGGAACGGAATAATATAAGTCCTCAACGTCCACAGATATTGCAGTGACAGCATTCTGAAAACCTTCTCTAAGTTCATTGACTATCTCTAGCGAGCTCTGCACCAAAAAAGGGTCTTTTAGCGCAAGAGTGTCTAAATGGCGCTGTAAAAACCGACTGATCTGAACCTGCCAAGTGTTTTTTCCGACACAATGGCTCGGAAAGGACACTCAGCCTTGTGCGTTTTTCCCACGAAAAATATTTCCAAAATTCCACTTTCTGCTTTGTCTGCAGCTTTCCTTAAAATGTCTAGGTTCAAACCTTTTAGCAACTCAATAGCCGCAGATTTTTGAGCCTTTGGTCGAAACTTAACTTCTTTGAAGTTTTTTTCTATTGATCTCAATGCTTTTTCCTGGAACTGGCCCTTCGACATTACAACAAATCCCCCTCGTTATCGGCCTGCACAAGCGAGAGTTCGTTGAGCTTGAAAAAATCCACAACCTTCTTAAAAGGTGGTTTTGCCTTAGGGCGTCGACTCACAGATTCTTTCAGGCAGTCCACGCCATCACCAATAGCACGCTCCCTGTTCTGTTCCCCAGCGCTGTTCGCCACTCTTCGTACCATGGCCAGCAGTTCTGGTCGAGATGTTGACGGCTCGAAGCTGTACTTTGGTCCTTTGTTCAGGACATCCTTGATTTCCTCTGGAAGCGTGGCTCCCCACAAGACGGTAACGTTGTCCATGCAAATGGCAGCTCTCTTCTTCTTTGGCGGAAGCTGCACTCGCGTCTGTTGCCAGATGAACTCCGTTGTTTGCGACGCCAATCTTTTGTAGTCCTCAAAACGGCGCTTTGCTTGGTAGTCCTCCTGTCCTCCCTGTACGATGATACGGAGCCAGTCTAAATAGAGTCTTACTTGTCTCCAGTATTCTGATTTCAGGATCTTGCACAGCCGTCTAGTGTGCCCCCAGGATGGTTCCACGACTCCGAAAAGGCTTTGCACTTCTCTGGGCACAAGCTTCCTCTTCAGGCAAAAAGAAATGGTTCGGGACTGGCACGTTGAAATGGCGATTAGATTGATGCACGTGATGGCAGGATCTTGGTGTACACGATGAAAAAGGAAGGAGCCCAGTGCAGAAGAAATATGTTGCATTAAAACTTGGGTTTGGGCTAGTTGGTCCATTACTGAATAAAAGGTTAAAAAGCGCGAACAAACGAGGGCAATAAAGAAACACGGACGACAGGACAGGCGCTTGTTTTTTATTAATGGTCCAACTAGCCCAAACCCCAGTAATGGACCAACTAGCCCAAACCCAAGTTTTAATGCTCTATCTCTCGTTGATAGTAAGTACACTTCTCGCGCCGAAGCAGTGCGACCGGCACATTTCGGTCGTCGCTTGGTCGTTTCACCTTACATTGTCCACGACTGTAGACAATCTGGCTTCGCGGCATGGTCAATGCAATGTACGTACCAAGCGCCACAGGCTCTAAAGAAATGCACTAAAGATACCTTTGGACAGTGAGCAGGTCTTGATTTTTTCTTGCGATCGTAGTCTACGCCCAAAGTGCCGCTAGTCGTGACTGCGTTGATGCGTTACTTCGGCCGTTGTTCATCCTCGTAGTTATTGGGAGTGTCAAAGAAAGTACAAGACATTTGAGTAAAAAAAACCACAACGACAGCCGATTGTATTTTATCTCTGCCGCCAGAGGTAAGCTCACTTCAGATTTTTTAAAACATATTTTACATGATCTTTTTGACCTATCGGCTATCTGAAATAAAATATCTCAAAATCTTCACAGGACTGATAATTTTGATTTTTTTTCAAAACTAAAAGAACGTGCATTTGTGTTACAAATGACACACCTTATTTCGTTAAAAAAAAAAGAGACAGAAAGAAGAAGCAAATTAGACGTGAGTGTTTTGGCAGTGTGAGGCTGGACACGGGTTCACGTTGAAGATCAGAAATTTTGTCAGTGCAGTACGACTGCTGGCCTGTAGTCTAGGCCCTGTGGTCCTGTGGTCACGCAGTAATGATACACGAGCGCAGGCCCAACCATCGGTTATTCTGCAAGCTAACACACAACACACCGTGTTCGCTGCAAGAAGCGTTCTTTTTTCTTTCGGGGATTCCCTAACAAGCCGTTCCCAGCGCTTCCCCGGGGTCGACGTCGTCCCCGATACGTGTTATATTTCCTGTGGCACGTGAGCAGGGGGAAGAAGGCAGGAACATGGCAAGCAAAGAGACACGTATGCTTCGGTCTGGCAGCTTGGGCGTCGGGGATCTGATCGATGGATACACACAGGTGTTCCTAGACCCGATAGGCATTGAGGCTTGGAAACCTGCAACCGTGCGTCTTGTTGTTTAGTTCTCGGTTGTTTTGATTATTTTTTAAACTTAGCCTCGGTAACAACGTCGTCTTATTTATTTCTTGGGGGTGAGGGGATAGTCTAACATGAAACTTGCATCCAAGTTTTAACATCGACCGAAGCGAGTTTACAAGTTTATGATGTAAAAAAAAAAAAAATAGGGGGCGTTTTTTTTTTCTTTTTGTTTTTAGCCGTTTGTTGTTTCTGAATTGTTGCACGCATTGAGTGATAGTTTTCTAACAAGCAACATTTTAGCCACTTTCGTGAATTAGGTTGTACTCAAGTCCCGGTGCTACCTTCACTGTGCGTCTAATGTGTTCGACATTTTCGAAAATAGAAAAAAAAAGTTTATTGGGAAGATGGAGAGTTCGCTGCAGGCGGTTTTATTCAGCAGTGTCTTTGTAATTTGCTTAAGACAAAACCCCTGGAGCGATCTGTCTGTCTTTTCATATACATATTTTTCCCATCATAATACCAAGAAGCAGGTAGGACGCGTTTATATTATTAAGGGTTTTGGAGTACGGAGTAGCCAACGGTGTGCAGGCAGGTCATTATTTGTTTAAAAAAGTAAAAAAGTCGTTCATTTGCAGTACTAACGTGGCAAAGGCAGTGGTAACACAGACTGTGATGTATTGGTCTAGAGAAACTGTGTACACATGTGGAGACTGGATAACGCGAAGCAGCCCTGTGTCGTGCGAAGTGAACGCGGACCTGCAGGAGTGTTTCATCAGTGACTCAAAGCATGTCATTGGTGCGGAGAATCGATTGGTTTTTTCGACCGCATGGCCACGGAACCACGTTGGGTTGTGCCTGCTGTTACGCCTAGCGCCGAATACTTCGCCACTACAAGCGTAGATCTTTAGCGATATTCAGCCTTTCATCTGGGGCCTCCTGGGCTACGGCGAATCGTACCCGGTATACCGCACGCAAGCGCCACTGGACGTTCGTGCAGAGCCATTCTCAGTCCCCTTGTAGAAAACGGGATGTCTGCCGGGCAACCTTCGTCCCAAGTCGACAGACCCACCAACCATCCAGAGTCGCAGTGCGCGACGTCGGGGACCCTCCCTCTCCCCGACAAGCCCATGAGGTAGCCGGATCTTCGGAGGACGACTCTACCTTCAGGGATGGCATCTCTGATATGGACGACTCTGATATGTCCCAAGACTGGACCGAATCGCGAGGCACGAAGCGACGACGTAAAAACGATTGCTTATGTACGTCCGGGACTACCAGCCGCAGGCACCGAGGAGAGGGATTCACCATCTTGTTCGCGCCCACACACTCCGACTCGGTTGCGTCACTTAGCCCATCCAAGCTGACGAAGTACATCGAATGTGCTGCGCTTGGAACCGTCATAGAAGTCCGAGTCAACAGGACAAAGACCTTATTTGCGGTGGAAGCACGGACACCCAGGTTCAAAGGACTTCTCCTGGACCTCAAGGTACTCTGCACCACTCCTGTCCGAGCTTTCTTTCCCAGACCCCCGAACTCCTGCATTGCGTTGATCAGGGACGTGGAACTCGACCTTTCTGACGCTGACATCCGGAACCAGATACGAACTTCAATCAAAATCTGGGACGTGCGGCGACTTGGGAAAAAGTCAAACCTTGTGAAGATTGTCTTCTTCGGAAAGACGTCACCTGATTCCCTCCTCTTCGGACTAGTGCGAACCCTGGTCTTTCCTTTCAAGGTAAAAGCCCTGCAGTGTCGCCAGTGCCACCGTTACGGACATATAACCGCCGACTGCAACCGTCCCCAGGTATGCGCACGATACGGCGTCTCACACGATGGCATGTGGAATCCTCCGAGCCAAAATGTATCAACTGTTGTCACGGCAATGAGGCCTCGTCACTGCCCTGCCCAACCCGACGTCGAAAAGTCGCCATCTCGCGTTCCCACTAAAAAAACAACGCAACTTTCCAGAACGCTCGCGAAGCACTCCGCCAGTGCTCGTCTGCCAAGCCAGACATCAAGTCACGCAATGCGCACGGTAGCACTCCCTCAGACAAGAGTGTACCCCCAGACGCGCGTCCTTCCCCGACCGACACTCAAGTGCCCGTTGTGCCTCCCTCTACCTGCCAAGGAACCGACTCTACTCCCGGTACCAGCCACACAACCTCCGCCACCAACTAGAAAAACTCCCCCGATTCATGCTGACCTGGGCAGCAACTGTCGAAAACCCGAACTTATCGAATGGCCGCGTCACCCAAGCTTATTGGTAAGGCGCAGCTGTACCACCATCCGCAGGCCGCATGGAAGTCCCCCTCTCGTCGCCCTCTCGTCGCACCCTTTTAAATTCATTGTAACCATGATCTTCGCCGCTTTGCACGACCTAATGCACATCCTGCCAGCGTCCTCGTTCCGAAAGTTCGTCGAAGCCGTCCTAGCGCTCGAGGGCATCGAAGGGCGCTAGTCTAGCCTATGTGAACGGGCTTCGTCACTTTATTGAAAAGGCACAGCCGTAAAAGAAGAAGACCATACACCCACCGTAGAAGAAGAAGAAAAGACACTGCTCCTCAACGGCCATAGCCGTAGTCGCCCCTGAAGGAGAGGCCGAATTGGTCTTGAAACGTAGGGTCCCTATAGAAGGGCTTAGTTGGTGTTCGAATTTTTTAATAATTAGTCTAAATCTCGTATGCAGAGGTATCCTTAGCCCCGCTGATGCTTTTTCGGTACGTCGGTCCCCTCATAGAGGGCATCAACAGACCCTTGTGGTTCTACAGTTGAACTATGCCGGATTGCTGACTAGACAGAGTTGTCCATCTATTTACAGCAATGGACCTTTTCCGAGAAGCGTTCTGCGCACGCGCGAGCGCCCGATGCCAAGCGGCGGAAGTTGAAACCAAAAATCGAGGAAATTCGGAAGGAGGCTGTAGATCAGCGAGTAGAAAACGTAATTGCAGCATAAATATAATTGTGTTACGCAAAAAAAGAAAGCAGACGGAAAGAATAACACGACGTTTAAGTGGACGCCACGGATGCCCCACTTGGACGACGCGTTGGGCACGCCCACTGCTCAGAGAACGAGAAACTGGTAGCGTAGCTCCCATTATCGATTGGTAGCGCAGGTAGGTCCTTCCTCGATTTTAGTTCGTGCAGCACCGCCTGGTGCAGTCGGTATGTGAAAGGTCCATTGAGGATTCCCATCCTTGCTCTGTCTGAGGCTGGTTTTCCAGGAATGCAGCATTTCTGGTTACTTCGCATAAAATCCTTCCATGCCAAGCTTTCCGAACAGCAGCGCTGCCCTATATACCAAGAAAGCTATTCCCCACCACACCGTGGATGTCGTCGGCATCTGCACAGATAACCTGGAGCACGTTGCAGTGCGTGCTGAGATCGCCGGGCGGCTCCTCACCGTTAACTCAGTTTATGTCTGCCCAGGAGGGGGCGCCGCGGAGGTCGCCGGCTTAGTGGATTTCCTGTGCACCAGGCCCCCCGATCCGCTCTTGATCTGTGGAGGCTGGAACGCTCATCATGATCTATGGGGAGACACGAGAGAAGACGCAAGGGAGAGGATTCTGGAAGATATGTTTGCGGAACACAACCTTGTTGTGGCCAACAACGGTTCCCCGACTTTATTCCGGCCCTCCGGTACCTTCAGTGCCATTGACGTTACAGCTCACTCACCGGAGATCACACTGTAATGGCAGGTTGCAGCCGACACAATGGGCAGTTACCACTTCGCAGTCTTCAATAATATCATGGGCCTTCAACGTCCTGTGGTCAACGAGTTTTCAGTTATTCCCTGCTACCCGTTCCGAGATAGCATTGTGCGTTCTACAACACCCCTCCTGGAGGCCATCAGTAACGCTGCAAAGGAAGCCACCGTAAAAAAAAAAACGGTGCCTACATCCATTTCTGCACCCTACCTGACCCTCCTAAACCTTTGTGCAGAAAGACGGCGGGTCCAGTGGCTCCTGCAACGAAATGGCGGCGTGGCCCTCAAGACCCTCTTCAACAAGATTGGCGTTGCCCTCCGATGCTACGTCAAAATATTCCGCAAGCGGCAGTGGAATACAATATGCCCTTTGGTGGGTCCAACCAGACCAGCCCGTCGTGTCTGGAGACTTATGGACAGCTTGTCTGGGAAAAGGAAGTTCAGTCTATCATTCGCTTCGCTGGCCCTCAGCACGGGGAAGTTACTAACGGCCCTGGCTGAAGACTTTGCCACTCTATATGCCGCCGCCGTTTCCCATCCAAACCCGGGCTGCCGTGTGGATAAGACGCCATTCTGACTGAATGCCCCTTTTCACGGAATCTGAACTAAGATCCGCACTGAGAGCATGCAAGCTATGAGGGGCACCGGGACAAGACGGCGTCATATCTCAAATGCTGCAGAATCTGCCTGACTCACGCTACCAGGAACTTCTAGCGTGGTTCGATGACATCTGGGCTTCATCTGATGTTCCCGCGGTTTATCGGTGGGCATGGGTGGTCCCCGTATTCAAGAGCGGCAAACCGCCGGGCAGTTGTCGTCCTACCGGCCGGTTTTACTCACCTCATGCGTTGACAAGCTCTTCGAGCGGCTGGTACACGCCCGCTTGATCTGTCTGGAAGAACACTGCCCCCTCCCATTAACCATGACAGGGTTCAGGTTCCTTGTTTCCGCTCAAGACAGCATCCTGGACATCGTCAGTGCGATGCAACACGCTGCAGCTAACCGGAAGTCTACCGTGGCGGCGTTTTATGACATTCAGGACGCCTTCGACATTGTGATACCGGCATCAGTCCTGGCCCAACTAACCTTATGCGGTGTCGCGGTAAGAGTTCAGGGCTTCCTTGAGGGTTTCCTCTCGAACCGTTCGAATCAAGTCAAACTGAGCAGCACAGTCAGCCAGTCTAGACCTGTGCATCGCGGTCTACCACAGGTCAGCGTCCTGTCGCTTCTACTTTTTAACATCGCCATCGAAGGTCTCCCTATCGCTCTACCCAACTCAAGGATCTCGATCGGAATCTCCATGACGCGGATGACTTATGCATCTGGGTCACTGGCTTCCTGCACCTGACTTTAAGGGTCATAACGCAATCTGACATAAACAAGATCCAGGCATTTCTCAAGGGCCAAAATCTTTCGATTTACGGCCATAAGTCTCCCAGGAAGGACTCGCCGATTGCAGGAAATTAAGCTCCCAGCCCCTAAGCCTTGTATAAACGCAACGCTTTTTCGGCATTACACTCGAGAATCGCTGCAAATGGCATCACCAGGTAAAGGCCGTCACGGTATCCACCATCTCTTCCCAGCACGCCGTGCTACAGGTTCGAGGGCAGAACTGGGGAAACTCCCCCGATTCATGCTGACCCTTCACTCTTCATTGGTGGTGAGCCAATTCCTGTACAGCTTGCCTTACATGGACCTTCTTCCCAGCCGGGCCGAGAAACTTGAACGGCTGCAACGTGCAGGCCTGCGAAGCTCGCTAGGCGGTCCCAGAAGCGCAAGAAACGAGAGAGTATACGAGAAGGCCCGGTCGCTTCCTTTGTACCTTCAAGCCTCCGAACGACTTTTGCTGCTGATCATCCACCCAGGCGAGACCCACCCGAACCAGACACTGATCAAGAGGCTAAGGACACGCACTCAGTCCAAGCTCAGCCGCAGCGCCTAGACCCTTCTTGAACTTGTATGGGAACTTCCTCACTTATCCAACCCGCACGGCACGACATCCCCCTGGGAGGCAGGCCTGCATCTAGTAGAATTCCTACCCGGCGTTCGCAAGAAGGCCAATACGCCTTCTTCGGTTCTCAAGGCAGCCGCTGAAAAACAACTGGCCGCAAGTTTCATTCGGCAACTTCCCTTATGCACAGACGGATCGGTGAACAAGGTTCGGCAAAGCCGCACGGCTGCTTTTCACACCCCGGCCTTGCAAAAGGACTGGAGTGCCCGCACTACCCACATGGTGTCGGTCACGACCGCCAAACTTCTGGCGATCACGGAAGCCCTGGCTGCGACGAAGTCTTTACCTCCTCAATCAATCATTGTCATCACAGACTCCTACTGAAGCATTCAGCGTATACGCAAGCCAGGCCCATGTCCCACAGACAAAAAGATGAGACGGGCAACCCGCCAGCTCGAAGAACACGGACACTCGATCTCGCTCCAGTGGGTCCCCTCTCATGTGGGCCTCCATGGTAAAGAGATCGTGGACCGCATAGCCTTACGTGCACACGACCTCTCTACTACGCTCGGGGCGCCTTTTGACCCGAGGCGCTGCCAACAAGCCGTTCGGGCCTACTGCTCTGACCTCTCTCACTGGGGCGGCTCAAAGCGGCCACCTTGCCTTATTCAAGGGTTAAAAAGGCCCGTGGCGACGCTGCTTCTCCGGCTCAGGACAGGGAGTGAGCACACAAAGAGGTTCTTCAACCGGTTTGGACATAGAGACACTCCTCTCTGACAGTGGTGTGCGGTCACCTAGGACGAGGTGTATGTAGTCTGGGGATGCCTTTTGCACAACGGAACTCTGATGAAGTTTCTTTCCGCCATATCCTTACAAAACGTTAAAAAACAGCAGCACCGGACGTGGTTTACCCTGACGGTCCCAGACATAAAAGACGGATCGTACAGCCCCTCCTACTACGTTTCCTATGAGAGACCGGCCTCGCCAAGCACCTGTGACGTCTCCCCCTGTTCTTCCGCTAAGTCCCATCAGTTCAGTCCGGACACGCCGTCTTGCTGATTGCGACATGAAAGCTACCGGTTTCTTTTGCCCCTCTCTCCTCACCTAAACCCCATCCCTTACCCCTCTCCACGCCCAAGGCGGAACGACGCTTGCACTTTCGGCAAACCTAACCCTGCCCTCCCCACCTCACAACCCCCCCCCCTGCCCCCCTTACGGACCTGCAGTTGGTGGCAGTATTCCGTCCAGGGCTGACTGTTGCTCATCGTGTTGGCAGGTGAGATCAATGTAACCGATCTTCCACTCCCATCCTATTCATCATTTTCTTCTGCCACTGACTGTAGCTTTAGGCTGTTTTAACTGCGGCTCGAATCTTTAACGTCGTGTCATGCCTGACAAATCTGGTTTTTGTGGCAACTTCCCACCACACGATGGTAAGTTAGTTTCCTGCTATGAATGCAATGTATGTTATCACTTTTGCCAGCAAGGCTCCTGCATTGCTGAAACTACGTTCACTACAAGGGGGCAGCGAAGCAAGAGAAGTGGCGCTTGCGCACGTGTCACGGAGGCTTCTGGTCCTCATTTCTGACGCAAGGTGAATCACCAGATCTCTCTTAGAGATTAACTTCCTTAGAAGAAAAACTGACTCTAGTCCTAGATGTTAAGTCTAACATCAATAACATTTCAGTCCTGCCTGTGCAAACGTGTACTGAGCATTCAGAACCTGCACGCCACGACAACGGAACTACAGGCATCGGTGCAATTCATCTCAGTGCCAATACAACAAGCTTATGGTTGTTTCTGAAGTAAACGCCCAGGAAACTAAAGTACTTGAAAAAAGGTCACATCTCATAGCAAACATTATCTCAACAGGCAACAGTGATTAGCCGCTTGTAGTCAGAAATGAATGACGCTGAACAGTAAAATTGCATGTCAAACTTGGAAATCAATGAACTGCCGGTTGCACCAAACGAAGACATGTAAGCAGTCATTGTTGATGTGACAAAAAACTAGGAACTTGTGGCCGCACAAATAATAATATAGCTGCTATTCACCGCTTACCAACGGGGCGTCAGGAAACTACTGTTTTTGTCAGATTTTCATCGCCGGCCGTGCGGGGTAAATGACTGTGGGTAATGAACAGGCTAAGGTAAGGGCTCCTAGCAATTCTCGCGGATCTGCTGCGTTGTACTTCAATGGAAATCTCACTAGACCTAACAGAGAGCTCTTCTGAAAGATCAGACCTCGAGGGGAAAAATATCTTTAAATTTTTATGGGTCAAGAACGGCAGGGTTTTGCCAGAAAGGCGCAGCGCGCAGCTGTCCTCAGAATCTCGTCTGCTTCCGATCTCGATAACATGATTTAAAATGTTGTACCAAAATCGTTGATCTTTTTTTTTCTTTTTTTCAAGTTTTGATATTTTTATTAAAACGTTTTCTCCCATACGTGGAGGTCCAGTTACCATTTCCCACGTTAACATTGGTGGACTTAGAAAACATCGGGACCAGTTTGAAGTAATCGCCAACACTCTCCTTGATACTGTTGATTTTTTTTTTCATTTACAAAAATTGATGTTAGTCATTATTCCAAAGGGTATTTCCTCTTTCCTTGCTTTACAGGATATTTTTAATGCGTAAAAACGACAAAGGAGGAAGAATCGGGGTGTATTTTCAAGAAACTTCATCGGTAGCGAAGGGGGAAGTCTCGTTTGCAGTTGCGGAGGCCGTGGCCTTTGAAAACGTGCATATTAGCATCTCAACTCGCTTTCCCCTTATATATTATCCTCCATCCCAAGACGTTTCTTGCCTTATTGAGGAATAGGGTGGTGCGTAGATAAATTAATTTAACACCGGAAACTACTGCATAGTTGGAAACATAAACATCGATTTATTAAAGGTGGACCGATCTGCTGCTGAGAATTATATGAATGCACTTGCTGATTATGGCAAAGAAGTGCTCATTTCTGAAATTACGCGAGAATAATTTTAAAACAATTGTCAATCCAAAACCTGCATCGATCGTATTTTTTTGCGCATCTGATCTTGTATCAGCAACGGCAGCCGTCATCCGTGAAAATATAGCAGACCGCTACCTCATATCTTGCCGGCTGTCTAGACGTGATAAGGCACGGCAATATGGCCATCAGAAATATCCAATCCCCATTCTAGACAAAAACGATTCGATAGTGAAGAAGCTTTGTATGACTGGGACTCGTTTATATATACGCATCAAAACAATACGAATACGGAATATGACATCTTTGTAAGGGTACTAAGCGATATAAAAACGAGATGTAAAAAAAAAAACTTTTCAAGAAGCGCAATGTTGATTGTGGTTGGATGACTCCCGACATTCTTACAACTATATAAATAATAAAAAGATGCGCTCTGGGCGAAATGTATGAATACGCCAAATGATGTTATTTTGCGCACGCAGTTTTGCTTCGTTGAAAATAGTGACTGCGCTTACATCCATTGATTTTATTAAATGCTTATTCATTGATTAAAAAATGCTGTGATTGGACTACAAGGACCTGTTCATGAGTTACTTGTTTTGTTTTTATGTGCATTGTGAACCCACCCTCTTTGTAATGCCTTCGGGCCCAAAGAGCCGAGATCAACCAATCGTTCAATCAATAAAGCCGCTCATCAGAAATAAGTTTTATGCTGGTCAGTTTCGCGATGCACGCCGAAGCTCAACGCAAACTTGGTTTGTCATCAATCAACTACGTGGTAATCTGCACCCTTCTGTCAATGACATAATAGAACTTAACTTCGGCTCGGCTTCAATTTCCCTGACTGATCAAATCAAATCAAATCAAATCAAATTTATATGTTGTCACATTTTACATGACAACAGGGACTCGGATGACTTGAACAATTTCTTTTCTAACGAACAGCGCACTGCAGCTGTGGACGTACGCTCGTCAATGCAGCCTTGTATGGCGTCTTCAGCTTTTCTTCCTATGTTAACAAAACCGGATCTTTTTATTATAATTTTTAATCTCAGGCGAAATGAGTATTTTCTGAATAATTATCGATATGGCAGGGGCAGGCACTCAATCACTATTGGAAAACTTATGAGATTCCCTCCGCGCGATTCTGGAGAGGAATCTGGTTGCTTTTGGACTAATTTTGGATGTGAGAAAGGCCTTTAACACAGTGCACCATGATATATTGTGCCACAAGATGTATTACTATGGTTTTCAGAGCCTTTTTTAAACTTTTATTCAAAACTACCTTACCGAGACTTCCCAGCTCTGTGCAGAGTAAAATCATTTTCAAGGGTGTTCGGTTTCTCAGTGATTTTTTTATTACACATTTTTATTCAATTTTTTTGTGAATAACTTATACACCGCAGAGCCGTTTTCTGAAATTTATCAGTACGCTGATGACGCTGTGCTTCTTTAAAAAAAGCTCATTACTTTATTGGCCTGCCTAAATTACACAAGAATGATGTAAAATTAACCAACTGGTTTGAAGCTAATTTAATGCAAGGTAATCCTGAAAAATCTCAACTTGTCTGCTTCTGCGATTCTCATAAAATAGTACTGTGTTATTTAATACGATTTATTGCAAGTTTAGTTGTTGCAGACTCGTATATTTTTAACGTCTGTTAAATACCTTCTAATGTGCCGGGTGTCCCAAACATAAATTTAAGTGTTCTTTTAACCGCAAAACTAAAATATGCATCGCTGAACGCTTATTCTACGCCCAAATGTAGCACTAGAGGTCTGAACCAGACGCCGAAGCTTTAGCACGAACCGATACCTTATTCAAAATTCATGGGATTTTCTGAAAATTTAAATGGGAAAATAGGGCCAATTTTTGCCCCTTTTCGGTTTCTTACCCCATAGAGCTCCATACCGCCATTTTCCTATTTAAATTTTTAGAGAATCACTTATAACTTTTGAATAAGATAAATGTCAGTGCCGAAACTTTGGCATCGGGTTCGGTCCTCTAGCACTACCTTTGAGCCTTCGACGATGCGCAGTTTACTTTTGCAGGGAAAAAACAAACATGATACCCTGTACATCGATCGCAATTTAGCATGAAACTAGCACATGTTTGTAAAAAGCGTTAAAGTGTTTAATCTCTTTTGTACAGCTTAAAAACCTTTTTACCCTTTTTTTGTTAAAAATATACTTGTTCGTGTATTGGGCTACAGTGTTCTAAAATATGGAATGTGTTTTTTCATGAACTGTTCTATTTGGAAAACCCGTATGTATCCTTAAAAACGTACGTCGAGGTGTTCCTTAAAACCGGGGTCACAGCGCTCATACATCATACAAAAGACAGTCTGCAAACATGAGTCAGCGCAATATCCGTGGTTCGAATGCCGTGTGCTAAGTTTTCTCATTCAACTCGCATTGCCATGCGGCATTCGAAGCAAGGATCTCGCGGTTATTCACGTTCGAATTTGTATACAGACTGTATTTTGCATGACGCATAAGCAGTGGGACCTCGGCTGAAGGGTTGGGCATGGGGGAGTCAAGTAGTTCATTAAGATCTGCCAGTTTGCCTTCTTTTGATGTTTTATTAGAAAAAATTGTTGTATTAAAGTACTTCTGGCAGAACGACTATAAAATCAAAACGCGTAAAAAAAAATTCCTTTAAGGTACATTTTACGTTATGTCGTGCCAAGCGTGCGCACGCATTACGATAAATTATTAAGACTTTTTTACGTTCCTACCATTTTTAATCAGCTGCTTGATGATACGTCTGATTTAAAGTTCGCGAAGCCAATTACGAGCTGGCATTCTTGCTCTCGAAAATCTTTAATCTGTGTCGCCTTGTCTTCTGCATCAACTTAACGTCTTTGTGAGCATTGCCGCTCCTGCCGGGCGACGCTACAAAAGCCTATCTTTGGCCTTGGCGTGCCCGCGCTCTTTTGGTGTACGTGTTTCGTTCGAATAAAAGGTTAATATTATTAAAAAGACGGAGCGTGAGAAAAACAGAAGAATTGGCACGCAGCATCCTGGCACTCAGCTCGAGCCCTGGCACCAGAGCCCTGGCACCAGCTCGCGGCAAAAGAAAACCAAACACTGAGCGCAACTTCAACCAGTTGGGGCAAAAGAGTCTCCTTTTTCTTTTCCCCTGCTTTTCTATCGCTCTCTTTTGCGCTCTTTCTCTGGGAAGTCCGAGCGCACTCATTTCACGGAGCAGAGCGCCAATGGATGTTTGAGCACATGATGTTTTATCCCCGCCGGGAGTGACATTCGAGGAAAAGGTTCGGCTGGCACCGGTGTCCGGTCAGTGAGGAGCCGAGCGCTGTGTCAGCGTTCATCTGGCGGCCTGTCCACTTCCGTTGCTGGCACCTAACCGGATATGGTTAGGTTCCAGCCATATAACACATTCTGTGTTAAAAAAAAAAAAAAAAACATACGAATTTTTAGCGAAGGACACAAGCAATGAAAACACAACCTTTCTGTGTCCATCCCTTTTGGCGCTTCGAGTTTCGTACATATGTAGCGACTTGCCCAACTATCCATCTTATTCCGACAATCAATCGTGCGAACGTTTTGTCGACCGTCCTTAGTTGTTGCAGATGGCAGAAACGCTTGGCAGCAAATATAACAAAATGAAACAACCTTCTTTTGATTTCGATGCCATTTCCGTCGCCAGCTCTTCGAAAAGCCCCTCGACAGGCGTTCATTGTCACAGCTCTTTCGCGAACTCATGGCGCGGAATCTTCGTCTGGTATCCGGCTCATCTCGCCTCCTCCTCTCCCCCCCCCTCCCACCTCCGATTCATTGTTAGGCCCACGTGCGGCCTTTTACCATGCTCGATGAGTTCCTTCTCGGGGAAAAGTAACGAAGCCCGGCGCGCTTCCTCCCCCCCCCCCCCCCACCACACACACACCTCTTCTCCTCAATCCGTATCTCGAGAAGTTCCTGCTTCGGCTGGACACTGGTTCTAACCTTGGCACAGCTAGTTCATTGTGCCCTGACATGCGTGAAAGGTAACACTCGCGTCGCTTTCGTCGAGCAGAAGATTGCCATTTTTTTAACCCTTTTTATTTTTTCCCCTTCAATTTAAAGCAGAAAGAATGCAAGACAGATAAACTGAATAACTCTAGAAATTGTGCGTAGCGCGATTATTTTTTTTTTCGGGCTCGTTTCGCATCTGCACCAAAAAGACAGCGGAAAATACTGGCGACGACGGAACGTGAGTCTGCCGAAGAGCAACTTTTATTTTCTTTATTTCATTTCTTAGTTTAATTTTGTGATGCGCATTGTTCGCGGGATCAAGAGTTATTCGTCGGAGGGGGTGAAGTCCAAAGGAGTGAAAAACGTCATATAATCATTCTTTTGTTTATTTCCCTTCTCGACAAAGTCTTTTCGTTTAACGCCGTGACAAAGTTATCTGCTTAGTGTATTAGCTTCCTATTATTAGAGTCTTCGTTTTTACAAAAAAAAAGAGTAAGTTCATCTCCAGTAACAAGTTTCCCGATTAGTTTTGTGTATCTATTCTACCTCCTTGTGTGTTGATTTTTAAAAAAATGATTTCTAATTGATCCTGGCAGTAACGAAGGAATACAGTGTACAAAGCGCGATACATTTAGCAAAAATAAACGGTCACCGTTTTTTTTTAAATTAAATCTTGCCATCTAATTTAATAGTATGCTGAAAGTGGTCATAGATGCATCAAGGTAAGCAGTAAAATTTGAAGCTCCCCAATTTTGTATAAAAGCAAAATGCAAAAAAAAAAAAACGATATCGTGCTCGCACTAACAGTGTCGTGAACGTACGTTACGACAGGTTTAATTGCCCCGAAAAATGCTAAGCGAAACATATCAACAACAACAAAAAAATCAGCAGAACCCATCCTTTGGGAATGATTATCTACGTTAATGCGAATAGCATCAAACGGTGCGGAGTTATGCGCGTTCGTCAGGTGGCCGGCACACTCTAGATACGCCAGCCCACTCTTGAGGCGATTCTAAATTTGTTGACACTTTCACAGCCCTGCGCACGATCTCCGCAGCCCAGCACGTGCGTTTGTGTCACTTAGGAAGGCGAGCAAAGCACGCGCCATACGCACAAACACTCAAAATGGTACCGACCAGACTTTCTGGCGTCTCAGCTAGTCTCAACCAACGGTACTTAAACGGTTGTTTATATCTTTACATAGGACGCGCTTACAGCGCTGTCACAGTCGCGCGCGTTCCATGCACGAGGGCATCATTCCGCTCTCGTGAGGCTGAGCACGGCCGCTACATCACCCTCTCCCGAGCGCGGGAGAGGGTGAGCTAGCGGCCGTGCTCAGCCTCACGAGAGCGGAATGAGCCCTCGTGCATGGAACGCGCGCGCACCGGTAGCTGTGACAGCGCTGTAAAGCCCGTCCTATGGTAAAGATATGAACAACCGTTTAGAGTGCGTTGAATGACTGCCTTCATAGCTCTGTGGTTAGCGCGTCTGCCTGCTGATCAAAGGGTCAACGATTCGAATCCCAGCCGGCGCCGGTCTTTTTTATTTATTTATCGACCCGCGGCGTAAGAGGTTAGATAGCCAGATAGCTAGATAGATAGATACATAGACGAAAAGTGCGTGAAGTATCCAAAGAATGCTATTCGCATTAAAACAAAAAAACTAGGCCTTCTATATATGTAGTTGGCATTGTGAAAACGGTTTTGTGCGCCTTAAAAATGCATAGCCTCATTTTATTTTGGTTTGCGTAACTCGTCAGGTAAGCCAATTTTTTATATTATCATTAAAATGTTATCGAAATTAACAAACGAGCTCAATCACATTTGTGTTGATTAAACCACGCATGCACACATTTGCCGAATATTTCTAATCGAACCGATTGGACCTTCTCTAAACTAGTTTCTCCATAAGCACAGAAAGCGAGCTTTCCCTCATACACCATTTCACGACGGCGGTGCACCCTTTACAGGGGCGCCGCCGTGTCGCAGGAAATCAACACGATGATGCACGTTTACCTAAGAAAGCTGGAGCGAATCTGAAATTCGCTCCTGATTACCCCCCCCCCCCCAAGCCCGACTTTCGTTTGCTTTCTTAAGGTTGGGGCTGGGTGAAGTAAATATCTGAACACTCAAACAGTTTTTGTGAGAATGTCATTGCATGGAGCACTTCTACGGAAGTAATTCGACACTAGAAAGGTCAAGCGTCCTTCGGTTGGGTCGTTATGCACTTCGTGGACTTGGAACCATCGTCGAGTGACGAGAAGCCCATCAAGTTGTGAGCAAAGCGCACACACTGTGGATGCAATCATCGCTTGAGTGCTGTTGACATGGAGAGCTTCACAGAGCGCGCAATTCGCCTCGAACTTTTTTGCTTGTAAATACAACTAGGTGGTCGAAGAAAAAAAAAAAAGGAAAAAAAGAACAGTTTACTTTTTTATTTTTATTGCAAGAGACAAACAACCACTCCTCTCTAATATCGGTCTCCTAATTTCCGTCGGAATCAAAAGTGCTGTATCAGCATCGCATTTAAACTTCCCACAAGCTTTCGGGTCTACTTTTCAGTGACTACCGGTTGTGTAGTTTATTTCTCCATCTATTTCTTTTCTCTCTCTTTAGGTTATCGAGTTTGTTGGGTAGGGCACAACTAATTATAGCCCCCTCTCCCCAAATTCCTTCCCTATTCTTCTTGACGCACTCTGTCTTTCTTGTTTTATTGCTGGTTCTTTCTCTCTCTCTCTCTCGAATGGGAAAGGGCACGCGTGAAGCATTGCTGGTTGGTGGCCTACTTAACGTTTGTTCACCCCAAGAACCGCCGAGGGAGAGGACAAAAAAAGCGAGCGGAAAGAAAAACGGCGGAGGAAGGAGGAGGGCGTTCGGGAGAGGGGCGACAGCGACGTCACCCCGACGTCATTCGTGCGCGGTCTCTTTCCCACCGGTGCGCTTTGCGGCCCGGTGAGTAAGCGGCGGTAAAAACAAATGAGCAGAAAACGAGAAAAAAAAATCCCGGAGAAGGATGCAGTGGGGCATCATTTCCACTCCGCCGTGATACCGTGTCCCCTCGATGCCCTTTCCGAGGGCAAGGTGGTGGCTGCTGCGCGGCTACTCGCCCAACGATTTTATGCGGCCTCGAGAAAGACGATCGCGCGACATGCTTCGCGCTAGCCTCGTTTCCGGTTAAACGGTGTCGATCGGAGCAACCGCGGAAATTTCATCATGAGCACGCTCGAGGGGCAATCTATCGGGGCGGGATCCATGACACCGGTGCCATTAGCGAACTTGCCCATTTATAATTCCAAAGTGCGCGGCTCGGCCTGGCGAGTGAGTGGGACTGGGAGGTCGTTCACCCTTATCGCTGACCCAGACTCCCGGAAAAAAAAGAAAAGTTTAAATTTTACGTTTTTGTTGGATTCAATTTTAGGCGAGGCTCAATGAAGCTCCCAATCCGTGTCGTTCTTGGTTTTGACAACAAAACCTTTATGGCGCCTCCCGCTAAAATGCCGCAGGAGCAACTTACTAACATTGCTTCATACCGATACGCTTATGAAGAGGGGATACGCTCGCGGGAATCTTCACTGCCACGATGTGGAATACCTCGTTAATTATCCGCGATAAAAGACGTAATGTTTCATTAGGTATCCTTCGATTTCACTTAGAACAGCAGCTTTTATTACAGATGTCACCGGAAAAACGAAGCATTTTGCTGATTGCAGAACAAATTACTCCGTTCTAGTGAATCGTTACTGCTCTAGCCAGCTGCACAAGGTGCATCGTGCCTATGTTTACATGTTTAGCGTCATGCCTTGACGCAACTCGGGCAATGAAAGAAGCTCTGACGAAAGACTGAAACTGAATGTAAAGTTTCGGGCACTTTTGCTTTTGCTGTCCCAAACAACACTTAATTAGACTCCAGAAGCACATAAGATCTCAATTGAGGCGCGGCCTGCAAAGTAGGATGAATGCGTGCAAACGCCTTCAACTAAAGTACACACTTTATAAACCCCTCACATTCCTTTGTACAATTATAAAAGCGTATAGTTGGAACCTGTGTAATACACGCATCAGTTGAATTACGTACGCTGTCAGCGGAAACGTTGCAATTACAGTGAAATATGGGACGCGAAAACAACCCGCGTATAATGACTAGTTCAAGGAACCGCTAGGAGACGCTCTAGCCTTCCATGAGCCTCTGGCATCATACTGTAACGTTCGTACTACATATTATTCATTCAGCACCCATTCGTTTTTTTTTAAATATTTGTTTACGAAAGGAACAAAAAGGGACATCGTGGTGTCACAAAAACATCCGCTTATGCCAAAGTGTGAAGAGGAAGAAAAAAATGGGGGAGGGGGTGTGGACGATACGATACAAACGCTCTTAACGTTTATTCGTATGATGAAAGAGGGTATGTTAAAACAAAAGTCGTTCCATCTTCACTTCGTGAGGCAACAATGGAGTTAGGAGCGAAACCAATGCTAACTTAACTTCCGAGGCATTGCCCTCGTTAAAGAAGTCAGTTTAGATTTTGATCTGAATTCAAAATAAATCTCGCAACATTGTGCTCTTGACTCCGTAAGTGATGACGTCACAACGTGGCGCTTTGCTTCAAATAAACCGTTACTAGGGCCGTTGTTATGGACAAGTGTATAGGAATTTGCCTGATAGAAAAGTGATTAATTTTTGTAAGCATTTGTGTCTCCTCAGTATCTAATCATGAAGACGTTTTTTATCGACTCAGGGCCATAAAGCAATGATAAAAGCCGGTAATAAAGTTTCCTAACCGGTTTAGCCTTGCTAGTAGACGACACGATGACTTCGCGGGCTCAGTGGTTCTTTCTGGAGAGTACTTGACTGCATTGAATGAAGTTGGCGATGATCAACGAAACTTCTTTTCTCGGGGTCAACTTTCTGTGGGATTGTGAAAGCGAAGAACTCCCGTACACAGCTTTGATCGAGGCTCGAGGTGGGCGAGCGCGCGAACGCCTGCCCGTGGACGTTCCACAATATTTGCGAAGGGTGAAATGCGAATGATAATTCCTGGGGTTTTATCGGGACGTGAGGGAAGTTTGTGCAAGGCGAATATATCTTGCCAAGTTCACTCTGATAGCTCCATCGCTCTAGCCACAACATTCATCTTGCTCAGCAGATCTTCGTTTTCAGCTTTCCTTATACCATAAATTTCTAAGTTTAGTTTTTGGCTTTGCCATTCTAGGTCATTCACTTCTTGTCTGAGCACTTTGACTTCATTTTCAGCTCTCCGGTACTTTCACTTTCGACTCGTTTTTTTCAGCTCCACGAATTGTCTTGTGTTTTCTTTAGTCTTTTTGAGTACCTCATCCTAATTGGCAGACATCCCCTGGACCGACTGCTCAATCTTATCAACAGTGTTTCTGAGGTCCAGGAGAGTACTCAGTTTTGGCGTTTATGCCCGCCATTATGCTCGCAAAGTCGGTGCCTTGACTTTGTTTACTCGAGGAACCACTCCGATTTCTGGCAGTTATACAACTGGGACATCGCCAATCCCTGCGGAACTTCTCGTTTTTTGCTTTCGTTACTCCCGGGCATTCTCCTAAGTGATATGAAAATTTACATTCGATACATGTTATATTCGACACATCTTCCTCTAGTTTTTCCTTACATGTCAAGCAAATCACATCATCTCCGTTAGCCATTTAAACATTCGCATGCATTCAGTATAAAATCAACACGATGGCAGGAGCGGCAGCAGCAGGAGAAACTAACGAAATGAAATGTTATGAAAGTCAACCAACCAACCTGTAAGGGTGGAGTTTGTTGATTAGCGTATGTTAGTGTCCTGATGATGCGTACCCTTCCTTCGCTACTGCCCAAATGCCGCAATCCGCTGCGCGCAGTCGTCTTATATCACGTCCGGAATGCCATGGGGCACCACGATGAACGACTGGGTAGTGCTACAGTGGCTTAAAGGGGTAGTGTAACGAACGAAACCGGAGAAGCGGCACAGCGTTGGAAGACGGCTGCGGGTGGCGCTGGCGCTTGCAGCACCATCGTTCCGGCTACGGCTCCGGCTTGGCTGCCTGGCCAGCTTGGCTCCGGTCGATTCGGAGCTGTCGACTACACTGTCGTCTGCTAGTTTCACATTTTATTCACCTACGAACACAAACCATGTCGTTTGAAGTTCACTGGAAACAAATAATTGTTTTTGAGGTATTTATATTAGTTTTGAAGCGTGTTAGAGTGCCTCTATCTGCCGGCCGATGTCGGCACTCTAACGGAGCTGCGGATCGAACCGCCACCTGCACCATCTTCCAAGGAGCGGCCGTTCCCGATGCATGGTGGAGGCTACGCGGTAACTACACTACCCCTTTAAGCCACTGTAGTAGTGCGATGACTCAGCGAAGAACGTCGGGCAGTCTAGCAGATCAATCTGTTGTAATCTGCTGTCTTGCGTCTGTAAGAGGTATGGTACCTAGACTGGCGTCCTGATGCGTATGCTGCCGCCGCTACTGCCCCAATGAGATACCAGAGGACTGAAACCTGGAAAGGTTCAGAAGAAAGCGAAGAGCCACTATTAAGAAAAAGTGGGAATGGAGGTAAACTAATTTGGCCGTAAAATATCTACAACCTCTCCCCCCAAAAATATTAAAACGCTTTTTTATATGAAAAAAAAAAAAAACTACGCATCGCCGAATTTTTATTTTTTACCCAAATGTAGCGCTAGCGGTTCGAACAAGATGCCTAAGTTTCAAAACGGATTGTTATTTTATTCAAAAGGTATAAGAGATTTTCTGCAAATTTCAATAAAAATATGGGGCCCGTTTTCAGTAATTGGCGCCATCCAGGTCCATGGCCTTCATTTTCCCAGTTAAAATTCCAAATAATCACTTCTAACTTTTGAATGAGATGACGCTTACTTCCAAAACTTTGGCATCTAGTTCGAACTGCTATAGTCCGTTGCAGCTCAAGAACAGCAAAAGACAAAGTTTTCCCCTTTTTCCAGGTTAGGAGAGCGAATGCCGGAGAAGAGCAGAGCGAACTCAAGCGCTTGCTGTGCTAATGTGGAAAGAGCTAAGGGCTCCGTCTCCTAATCTTATGCGCCGAGAAAGTGAAAAAGTGGAGGTGACGATCGAGAGGGACGTCAGAACGCTGAGCTCTGGTTGCAAGGATTAGTGGGGAGACCGAAAGCTAGATGCCCTATGTTCCCACTGCACTTGTCGAGCGCGTTCGAATGCGAGAGCCAAACGTCGGACGCCGGCGTTCCACGTTCGAACGCGTCAACCTCGCCCTCTCTCCCGGCACTGACAAACTGACAGTGCATTGGTCTCTTTGATACACCCAGTTTGTATGAATTAATATTCTTTTGCACAAGTCTCTAGAAGCATTAAGCATTAAATAGGATAAAATTAAATAGTTAAAGTTATTGTTTAGAAGGAAATTTGTGAACTGCATGTGGTACAGTAGTTTTGAGTGCTTCTATTGACTTCCACGCTTATTTCGGTTTTGTTTTTCTTTGACTCAACCGACAGTGTAAATTTGCGTCCACTATTTGCGAGAAACGGGGAGTGAAGTTGAGTTTGGGAGAAAAAGCACTACAGCAACACCAGAACTGCAAAGGGCGAGAGAAAGATAAAAAGAGAAAGAGAGAGAGAGAGAGAAAGGTTGGCGTTGGCTCAGCTCATTGTGACAATGTAAATTGACGTGGTGGAAACAAAAAAAGTCGCGTCACTGGTTTCCTTAACTTTGAAATTCAAATGAATGATGCTGTCGCCTGTCTTCAAATGGCGACTCCTCACAGAGGTGCAGCCTTCGGTCGGTGTGTGACTCCGTGGCCGCATTCGCTTTTTCGAGCCCGTTCCCCTCGGAACGCTGCCAACGTTTTCGCTTATGCACTCACGCTGACTTTGCGCGCCTTCCTTTCAGTTGAAACGCGAGCGACTCTCGTTTTTTTTTTCTTTTTCGCGCGTTGTTTGTTGCATAACATTCTATCGCGTTCTACGTATTGTGTCCCATTTTTTTATTTTTCGGTGTTCCTGGGATCGCATTATCTAAGCATTGAAACATAGTACGTTTCCGTACTCCGGTTTGGAGGAAAGACGTTGAGTACCAGGTTTTTTTATTTGCGCGGTGCGAACACGGACGTCTGAATCCTCGCAACCTCAATCCAAAGTGGCACCACACTTTCTGCATAGTACATCTTTAAAAGATAAAATGACACTGTTAAACAGACCTCAAAAATCAGAGACTTGTCGTAGGAAGCTCTGGAACGTGAAGCGAATTTCATTCGTGAAATTTAAAACATAAACCTCTCTTTGTATTAAAATTTAAAAAAAGTGAAACAAGGACACTTGGTATGCTGGGACGGCAGCCGATCATGGCAGATCAGAGATATGTCATATAATAATAAGGTTGTGTGAAGTTAGCCTGCCTCAGTGGGCTTCTTGGGTCTCAGCTGTAGATGAGAAATTTAGCCAGTGCAGTACAACCGCTAGCCTGGGGTCTTTAACGTGCACCACACAGTAGTGATACACGATAGCACGCCGGTGCGATGCTCATCCAGATCGAAAGGGGCAGGGGTGGAGATTAAGCCCAGGATCCCTCGGTCCTGTAGCGCGAGCTTTCGCTCCATGTTCTCCGTGCTGGTGTGCGCTATAGCCCACTGGGTCACCGATCCCCAATATACTTAGACCTTTTTCGTTCACCCTCATCCCCAGCCACCTGGAAGGCATATCCGGTATGGGCGCCGAAACATTTCATCCTACAGATATTTAAAAAATAAAGTCGAGGCAAAACGAGAATGGGTGACGGTTCCGCCTCATATTCAAAATGTATTATATTGGCATGGCTACGACAAAAACAATCTTTTCGCCCATACTGGAAATGACGATATTCAAGATGACGGCGCCCTTGTGGAAAAGCTATATATATATATATATATATATATATATATATATATATATATATATATATATATATATATATATATATATATATATATATATATATATATATATATATATATATATATATATATATATATATATATATATATATATATATATATGTATATGCAATCTCCGTGTTGTGGGCAACCTGGGGATCCAAAGGGGAGTTGCTGTTTTGCACAGCATCAACCGGGGGGTCACGTGATGCTCCAGTGAAGTCGTTTCTCTGCGTCACGCATTTCTGTTGGTTATAATGAAGGCGCGCATGCAAGCTCTTTTCTGAACGTTCTATAGGTCGAATTAGTGCCACTAAATAAGCTACGCTTCAGAGTAACGACACTCTGCCATATTGTGGCTTAAAATCATGGTTGCCAGTTATCTGAAGCTTTATCTGAAATCATAGGAAACGTTCTTCCGTCCTCCACAAATGCTTAAACTGTCCGCGACAAAGAAAAAGCAATATTACATGAGCTTCCTAATACCGAGTCAAATGCTGAGGAAGTCGCACTTTTGAATAATGACGATCTGCAGTTGCGTCTGCTCTGCACAAGCCCCAATATGGCGGCGTCCACGACAATGTCGGGGAACGGAGTGCCGATACCTAAGCGCAGCTCATTTAGTGGCTCTAGGTCGAATATTCCAGATAAGGAGCTTAGGAGTTAAAAACCGAGCGCCGTATCGCCGATTCATTTACTGATTCTCTCTCGCGAAAGCCAGCTGTTATGGCTCGTTCACACTTGCGAAATACGCACTCGCCGCCGACTGGATTCGCTCGCCGTAAAAAAGATCGGCCGTTCAAATTTGTCTGTGAACGCCGCGCACTGAACGCTGCGCACTGTTTGTGAACGCCCCGCACTCCACCTGCGGAGTGCGCGGCGCGAGCGGCGCAGCGCGTCCCGAACAGACGAGAGCTGACGAGAGCTCCCAAACCTCCTCCTCGCCCGCGCGCGTCTCGTCGCCATCGTCGTCAGCTCGTCAGTGCTGATCTGACGCCAGCAAGCGCCACTTCCCCCGTGTGCTCTGATTGGTTTGCGGCGAGAGAAAACTTTTTTCCGGCGTTCAAAATCGGACCCAGAGCGATCTTGCTCTCCGCCGGAAATTCTGCCTACTTTCGTCGCCGGGCGTCAGAATTCTCGCGGAGTCGGCCGCCATGTTCGCAAGTGTGAACGAAGCGTTACGCTGACGCTCCGTCACTTCCTGCTGCCGCCGTCGATGCTCACTGGTGCTTTCTCGACCTGTCTTCTTTTTCGTTTCTGGCACAAGTGCGCCCCCATTAAATCTTTAGCTCATTCTGTTTTCTCCTGCCTCATCGTCTGTCATTCGTGACATTTCTGGAGGAGGTGCGGGGTAACGCAGCCATGAAGCGTACCCCTCCGAGGCCTCGCAGCGCAAGCCCAGTCCCAGGCTCAAGAAAACCGTCCGCGGAAACGAACGAAACCCGAGGAAGCCGCCGTGTTTAAGGTTGGTCCCGGAATTCGGTCTAGTGCCGGAGAAGACCCACCAGTCGACGAAACCGACGATGAGCAGCCAATCGTCGCAGACTCCCGCCGTTGCCTCCCCCGTCGTTTACCTGGCCTTCGCCCCTCTATATCCAACGACCTTCCAGGGTCAGATCTACGAAGACGTTGAAGACTGGTTGCAGCAATACGAACGGGTGGTACTGCACATCCAAAGGACTCCCGAAGAGCGTCTGCAGAACGTCTATCTAACACCTCGAGGGAACCGCGCGACGCTGGATTGAGAATCATGAAGCGTCGCTTACCAACAGGAGCTCCTCAAGGCAGAGCTACGTCGAAGCTTCGCAAACCAGCAACGACGGGAACGCGCCGAATAGCAACTACAGTGGAGAGCTCAAGGACGAAACGAAAGCGTGGTGAGCTTTGTCGAGGACGTTCTTCGGCTATCCAACCGTGCGGATCCCCAGGCCGCGGAAGAAACAATACTGAGAATCATTATGCGTGGCGTCAAAGAAACGATTTTGGTGGCCTTGTACGAAACCCGACTACCACCGTCGATGGTTTCGTAAAGCAGGCAACTAACAATGCCCTCCAAGCCCGTGCCGCCCACTACCAGCGACTGCCGAACTTCGCCGTTCCTGCGCTCTCCAGCCTCAACGTCGGTTCCGCGGCCTCGCGAATATCCGAGAGATGATCCGCGTCGTGATCCGGGAGGAGTTGAAATATTTTTGCCAGACAATAGACCGACCGCACTCTGCGTTCTACGCATCCGTGATACCGCCATAACTTTAGTTCACGGGAGGCAGGCGGCAGTGCACGAGAACGTTGGTGTCGTCTCGTGCCGTTACCCTCAGCGCGGTAGTCGCACTGTTGCGTCTGGCCGATCAGGCTCCAGACCACGGTGAGAAGAGAGTCCAGGGGTCGGGCAAAACGGCTTTAGTTCCGAGGGAGGCTGGCCGTCAGAAGAAAAAAAGCTACCTGCGAAGAAAGAGAGGAAACTGTTTGGAAAGGAAGAGGGAGTCCAGCTATATACCGCGGCGGCGCGATATTCCTTTTAGAGTTCGCCGCCGCCACAAAAATAAACCAAACAAACAAGAAAGTAGCGCGGAAGGTAACGCTTTTGCGCTCGGCGACCTTGGTTATCATACACGTGTGAGAACGCAACAGCAGGTGTAGAGATGTTTAAA